>CM076574.1:971425372-971593652 GCA_034641835.2 Pinus albicaulis
GACAAGGAAGGAAAAATAATATTGGAACCTAAAGAAGTCACAGAAATAAGAACTTGACAACTACGAAATAGATCAATTTCATAGTATCTCATCAAGTGGAAGAACTTACCCATTGAATATTCCACATGGGTGGATAAGCATTTTATACAGAATCATCCATAAATAACTAAGCATTGAGGACAAAACTTGTTTGAAGGAGAGGAGAATGTTAGGTCCCTATAATACTAGTGTATCCCCTTATTTTTATTGTTTGTATAGCCCCCTTATTGTTATTTTTGTGCCCCTGTAGTCCCCATATTGTTATTATTGTGCCCCATAGAAGCCCACTATTGTTATTTTTGTGCCCTTACATGGTTATTGTTATGTCAGCTAGGATTATATTATGACCCATTAGACTCCTATATATAGAAAGGAGGTTTTGTCGTTTGAATCATCCAAGAATTGTTCTTTTATTTAATGTAAAGGAGTTTTCCCCTCGAAGTGGCTTATTTCTTAGTCATTGATCTCTCTTTTCTTCTATTTTTGGAGCTAATTCCATAACAAAGGAGGTCATCAGTCAGAATTTCAAAAAACAAAAGTTTTTCATTGTCTTGACAAGTGTTAAAAAGAAAATGAACATCGCAAACATTAGAACTAGTTCTCATGAGATTCATAATGAAACCGAGCATTGGCCAATTCACAAAACACCATGGGATGAAGGAGTTTGTAGCTTGTAAAATCCTAGGAGGGTTGAAAGTGAAAAACATTTTCTCTTACATTATCCATCTTATATTCACGTTTGATCTAATTTTCCAATAATATGCCACAATACCAACCTTATTAACCTTTTAACTCAACAAAACTATGTTGACAATGGATTCCCCCCCACTTCTTTTTTACCATAGAAATAAAATGTTAAAGAATATACTTAATCTCTTTTCTTAAGGTATGATAGAACATATGTATTCTAATGGAAATTCATCATCATCATCATCACCATCACCATCAAAATCATCATTGATATATATATATATATATATATATATATATAAACATTAAGAAAATATAAATATCCATATATAATATTCCTAATTATTTTTTCGTAATGTTTGTATGTGTGTACATAATTATGTACATACATATATTCCAAGGAAAAAAAATCATATTTATAGCCAAAATAAAATACATTTAGTGTAGATACCATAACATTTGAGTGCCACATAGTGTTAACGCTAGAAAATCGTACAACAGAAGATGACATTAATTAATGTCAGGCCAAAGGATTTACAGGGTAGGAAGACATTATGGAATCAAGAAAGTATTTAAAATCTCTAAGGTTTTGAGAAAATCAAATTTGAACTAGTCTTAAAATGCTGATTGCGCGCTTTATCCTTCGAGAAGAGCGCCTTCTGCATGCCTTTTTTCCCGATAAGCACACATTCCTGAAAATGGAAAAATGTCGCTTTCCGGGACCACACAAAGCAAAGGACAAGTTTCTCCTTACATGAAGCTGCCTAAGGATAGCCACCAACGCCTCCTTAGACATTATGTGAGCATTGAAAGGAATATTTGGAGCACATAATGGAATCATACCTCTCCCTTGGGTCACCATCCATCATGTACCAAGGGAGGGAAGGAGGATTTGGAATCCCTTATATAAAGCCACCATGAGATGAAGAATGGGTGATCACATTGTTATGCTGGCCAGAATTGCCCAAGAAATGCCAGTAGTGTGTGACCCGGAGCTGAAGATAGAGGGGACTCGATTGTTGGCCACCCAACAATGTTAGCCCATCATAGCAGAGAGAGAGGGAGACTGCATCGAGGCAGAGCTTGGAAAACAACATCCTTACATTGAGACCTAGAACCATTTTCTAGGGGCCCTTTGGCATGTGGGTAAAATTTCTTCTCCATATCAAACATTTAATAAGAAGAGGCCTAGAGCCATCGTTTTCATTATTATCATTTTGATTCTCTTTAATAGTTTCTGTATATTTATGTTTTAGTTTTAGTTTAGTTTGAGCATACATTTGCATACTTTTTTCTCTAGATTGTATGATTTTGAGCTCCACCACTTTCTTCCTGTTACCAATAGTTTATAGGGGTAGACCACACCCCTTAAACTGGTGTGATTTCATACACCCATGCATAAAATCCACCACAATAGGATTGGCGACTCCACTAACTTTTTACAAGTTTATGTGGTTGTGCCATCTTTTGTAGGAGACCTTTTTCTATGCTGGAGAGTGGAGACGATAGTCCTCTGATCCATCTTTCATTCCCTAGATTCACTTTGAGTGACATGCTGAAGAAGAGTATATCCTAATCTTTTTCACTTACAGGAATTTGTGCGCTGTTTTTCCTGACAAACGTGCAGGGAACACGTTTAGGACCGACCTACGTGCAGGAAAGCGCACCTGTCAAGGCCTTTTGCGCGCAAGTTATAGAATGACACTTTTCTCCCAAGATTCTGCATTTTTCTGCTTGTAAGGTGCTTGGAAACCCCTAATGTATGTGCCAAAACTTGTGTTGATACCCCACAGCTTGTGAGAACTCAGTTTTAGCTGCCTTCTATAGGCTTAGAGTTAGTTTTGATTCAACTTGGTTTTTGCAAAAATCTTCACATAGTTTAAGCAGGGGGAAAATTAACCATTGCATTCCGAAAAATTTATGTTTTGAAAATTTTGGTATTCACACTTAGATAAAATAGTCCAAGTAAGTGGCCCAAGACCACGCATGCATAGATAGTTTTATTTTTTCTAGTGTAGAAATTGTTTAGTTTAGTTCAGTTTTTGCATTAGGAATTACGTGACTAGGATTGAATTTTCGATTAGAGAAATTAATCTCTACTACCTTTGCATCCTCTAGTGATCCTAGGTAAGCATATGAACGCTCTATATTTACAATTCGCCATCTCCATTTAGTTAGTCACATAGATTAACTAGGAAAATTTGAAAGCGGGCCATTATCCGTACATGTTTTCCATTTGAGCTAGGAACAATATAACATAGTTTAACTAGAGGATTTTTGTAAAGGATCACCTATATCCATATGTTCAAACTATGAGATTTTTCACCTTATTCTCTCACACACTCACCCACTAAGCAAAGGAAGACACCTAAAACTAACTTAACCAAACTCATTAAATTCTCCCCACAGGGGCCACAAAAGAATTTATAGTTTAAGTTAGGATCAAGGGGGTAGGAATCCAATAAGCCGCCTTGATCATACTTCATATTGAAACATAGAAGTTGTGTATTTATGGAGCTTCAAATCCACCTATCAGCCCATGGCAAATAAAACTTGAGTGTGGCAGAGACCCGATTTAGAGGGGGTTAGGCTTAGGCACAGTGCGTGTTGTATTTGTTGGGGCTACCTGACCTGGCTGATACTCGATACTGTTAGCTGACTACCAAGAATCCCAAGACTCGAATGCTCACGTGGGATGGTGGTTCTTAGTGGCAAAAAACTAGGGCATCCTATACCCTATAGGTGATGGTGTAGGCAAGCATGAGACCCTCTACCCTTACCTTGGTGGATTCCCTTCGGCTGACTCGAGGTGTTGCTAGCTCTTACGGGAGGTTCTGCCAGCACTTGCAAGAAATATTCTAAAGGCCCAGTTACTTTTGAGTGTGTGAGGACACATAGGTCTTCTAGGATTTTGAGTATCATATACAAACAAACAAAAACCACTTTTTTTCTTGATTGATCACATAGATTAATTTAAAGGGAAATTTTATTTTATTTTTTCTTTGTTTTATGTATGTGGCCATAATTTTGCTGTGATCAAAGACTCTATCCTCTCAAATTTTTCCAAAACCTAACCTGGTCGACACCCAAATGGTCCCAATGGAACCTCGTCGATCTAGGCATCTTTTGGACCTCCCCCCATTACAGGGGGGGGTTGCAGGTCCTTCTCCATTCAGGCGTCAAAGACGGAACACTGCCACCATCATTGGTTCATCCTTTATTGGAGAAAACATAGTTGGGAACGCTAGTTGGTCTCCCAACACCACACCGCACACCACTCCTCCCTCAACCCCTAGGGGGCAGAGGAGTGCATCCCATTTAGGAAGCCAGCTGAACACAAATCAGGGTACATCACAGACTAGCCCTCGTTCTAACCAAAACTTCGTGTCTTCACATGTTGCAATGGTATCAACCCCCAAGTCACCTTTATTAGCTTCGTTGAATCTACCTGATTTAACCAAGCTAACGAATGAACCCATCGCACATGATCCTACATGGCCTCCCATTCCCATGATACTCCCTTCGGATATACCAATTTTTGAAGGCAAGCAAGTGGAAGAACCAGGTAATCATGTAATGACCTTTCACCTGTGGTCCTCATCGAATAGTATCATCGATGACACTATTCGATTGAGGCTATTTCAACGCACTCTTATGGGAGTAGCCACGAAGTGGTATGTGGAGAAACCTCCTTCTTTACATGGAACCTTTTGTGCCCTTGCCACCGTGTGCATCACATATTTTCAGTTACCCATTCACCATGATTCGGGAATGGAGTTACTAACTCATTTTAGACAAATCCTTACCATACATATCTCTGATCGTATTCATGAATGGAGGTGGAAACACAGTCTATGTAAAGCTAAACTCGAAGATCGTGTCCTCTTAGATTTATTTTTGAAAACTCTGACAGTGAATATTTCAAAGGATGTGGCGCGAAAAAACCCGACATCTGGAGAGGATGAAATCAGTAAATCCTAGAAGCTCAAACTGATTTATACGTAGTGAGGATACATTTACCACATCCTACCTAACACCCCACGCTTGCAAACTTATCAAGAATTTTCAGGCTCTTCGAACTCTGTAGATGGGCTAATTGGGTCAATGACCCAAGGTTACCTAGGTAGCAGCAGTCAAAACCCTAGTTATACGCATATTTCTACATAGAAAATTTCTCAACCCGGATTTCAAAGTCATTATATGCCTCAATAAAATTTGACTAATAGGGCACAAGTGTATCACCAAGGAGGACCCTATCGTACGGCTAAGGGGACCTAGTATGCAAAAAGAAACACTGGCGAAAGAGCTCCCCTCTAACTACCAAGTGCAAACAAGGGACAAAATTATGCTCAGTCCCTAGCACACTACCCACCTACGAAAATCAACGCACAAGTGAACTCTGTGCAGTCGTCCCAAAACCAACCACACTAGTATAACCAGGAGAACTACCCTCCTAATGTGGTTAAGAAAAAGTGAAAAAATAAGACAAAAGGGAACCCTACACAGGGGGAAAGTAACCAACAGTGCCCACCGCAATCCTAGGCTAGAGGTAACTCCTATAGGAATCAGAACTAGGAGCCAAGTAATGCCCAAAAACAAGGAAAAAGGCCACCTCTATGAACAAACCATTCTTGTTCAATATGTGGTGAGGACGGGCACTATACTCACCACTGTCCCGATCTCCCTGAGTGAAAAAAGCTGCAAAGTAACCGAGGACAAGGAGGACCTTCCCAAAAACCCGCTGTGATGCAAGAACCATTCCCAAACAAAGGGACAGTAAGAACTCACCAACAAAACCTAGATGATTCCAGGAAAAGAAGCCATGAAATCTACATGACTGGGGAAGAGATGTTTTTTCAAACACGGAATCGCAACTACAACACCCCACCAGACACCACTACGTCACAAGCTAGTACTAGTGCACTGACTGCACCTTTGACCATTTCAACGATGCCTATAAAACCATTGCCAAAGATGGTAAAGGGACCTAATAGGCAAGTAGGTAACTACTCCCAAGTGGCCCATAATTATAGCATCGTGGATGATTTAGCTCAATCACCCATTACTATGTCGGCTATGGAAGTACTGCAGTTGTGCCCAAAACAACGGAAAGCCCTACTTTCCACGTTAGGCACTATCAACCCTGCCGATACAAGTCTGATGGCTTTTGAATTAGACAAAGCCACCCCTAGGCTTCCTTCCATGGCCACCTTCCAGATAGCACTGTCGGTCCAGAATATCACTATTCACCGATGTGTCATAAACGAGGGTGCATCGACATGCACCATGTAAAAAAATGTTTGGTAGAAGTTGGGGTCTCCTGAACTGAAACCCTCGGTCATAATGCTTCGAGCATGCGACAATCGTCCCTCGACCTCCGTCAGGCTCTGCCAAAATGTCCCGGTCTGCTTAGCCAGAAAGATGGTCCACATAGAAATTGAAGTCTTGGATGCTCACTTGGATTGCAATATACTCCTCGGGTGGAGCTATATGTATGCCATGTCCTCCATAGCCTCCTCTGTCTTCCGCATTATGATGTTCCCCCATGAGGATCGCATCATTATTGTTGACCAACTGACATATAGTGAGAAGCGTCCCCTAACCAACATGGATGTAATTCTACCCTATGTAGATACAGCCTCGAATGGTCTTTCACAGTACCAAGAATACGACCCTAGCCAATTCAAACTGTCATCCATTCTAGGGTCATTCCTAGGAGATCCTCCTATTATCCCTGAGGCATCGCCCGATGTCACAGGGGCTCCATTGTGCATGGTGTCCACATCAATCACCGAGGCTATTTAGGACACAAACTCAAGTAGTAATGACATTGAGTCATCGGTCATGATAGCCTCTCTATCCTACGCTGCCTCCCAAACCCCTTTCCTCTACCCCCCAACTGGCTTCATCTCCCAGCAGGTTTTGGAAACATTGGTATTATCCAACATATTGTTGGAATTCCCAGTTTGATACCTCATTCCTCCTTCCAGAATAGGAGCCACCAACGTTATTGCCATAGGTTTAAAGCCCCTTAGTCTCGAGGAGCCCCAACCTACCCAAGAAATGGTTGAGACCGCCCCGCAAATGAAATTCCCATTGCGAAACTAGTGATCATGGACAAGAAAACTACAAATAGAGGAAAAAATATGGTGATTCTTGCCATTCAAAGTGAATCACCAGTCTACGCCATATGTGACGTTATAGGCAACCCTACCCATATATGTCCAGAGCTGGATGAATTAAAACCACTCCTTGGCTCTGAAACAGACATCTCGATGCCGTGTTCCCGTAAAAAGGAACCTACCACCAAAGGTAAAGGAAAAGCGTTGCGTACCAATTACGCATGCGATCTTTGTAGCAACTATGGGCACTACACCCACTATTTTCCAGAGATACCACAATATAGGGACGCCTTACACGCCATCTAGCGATCCTATCAAGAGGATCCCTCCAACTAGTCTGTGGGAGATGGACCTCATGTCATCCTACACAGGTAGGAGGAACGACTATCACCAGAAAGAAATCCATTTCTCTCCCCTTCCCCCAAGCCACCATACACCAACTAGGGACAGGGGAACCTGGTTGCCTCATCCTCTTGAATTTTCTGCCACATCAATTACTACAAACGGCTTGGTCGGGTCTTTCACCTAAGGTCGCCTAGGGAGTAGTAATATGTATTTTGGGAGATCCTAGATAGGAGGCAGTAACCAACAATTCTCCCCATGATCTCAGTCTCGGGGCAACCCCAGTTAAAATTAAAGCTAGGAGCCAAGTAACAACTCCCAAGGGAACAGAGGCGATGCCACACATTCGCACTCCTGAAAAAATATTTTTTAGCACTGGCAGGAATACCCTCTCTCATCTTCCTTTTTAAAGCTCATGCCTTTCAATAATATTTGACGAAAACAAGATGCTTTCACTTGAGGTAGTTGTTTTTGTAGGAAGAACCCACAAACCATGTAAAACACCATCTATTGAAGGTTCCGGAGTAGGTATCATTCTAATCCCAGAATGATAGAGTCCTAGAAAACTTTTCATATCCTGACATCATTTCTCCATCGGAAATGAGCCGTAGGGTCCTCATATCTGACTTTGTTTATCATTACCTCACCCTGCACTTGATAAACATCCGTGTTGGTCGGTAGAGCCTCCCCTCCATGGCGCTCGTCACCCAAAGTAGACCATATATCATAGCAAAGGTGGCACCATGGCCATACCACTTCAGTCCAGGAAGCACCTCGTGCCCATCCATTCATCATGCATAAGGTCAAGTTTACCATATAAGCTGACACCCTCTTCCCAGACGACTAGGCTGTACAAGAAAATCGAAAGCACACCACCACACCTCACATTTGGCCCACCATACCTCCATCAGCATAATCCCATCTGCTACACTGGTTCATCCACTTCATCAACCCCGCACATGAGACCAACCAATGGGACCCCCAACCCCAGCAAAACACCTTCCTCACGCCTTCAATGAGCAAACACTTTCATGTTTTGGGGTACCCGTCTCTGTGTTTTGTACCAACCAAACCTCATTACTTTATTCTTTTGGTAAGTGTACAAAGAGCGCAAATGGTGCACTTCGCCCCTTCACCCTAACATTTCATATTTTATCCCATGGAAGCAGTCCCTCATCTCCCTTATTGGAATTATTTCACCCCCACCCACGCGCCATATTGACATTCATAGTGAGGTTTACACTTTCCCTAGAAGTCCTACTGACTCTAGGGATTTTCCCTTCAGAAATAACTATGACTACCACCAAGCTGCTAAAGTATACTCCGACCTCGGGCCATTGAATCCCCATCATCTATTTTCAGTCACCTCTCACCAACATGCCTATGTTAAACCCATCACATCCAAGTCCCCGACCTCTCAGGCCAGCAACCCATGGTTCTGTTAAGGCTTCCATTTTCTCGACCTCGACACCTCTTTTCCAAAAATGAATCGATACCTTGGATCATCCCTCCCCATGCAAAGGGGTATCCTCAGGCGGCATTGTGGGAGACATCATTGTCCATATATTTCATCGATCCTCCTGATATTTGACTACGACAAAATCTTTAATGTCAAGATGGTATTATACCTTATAACCATTGCACTTTGATAAGATCTGTCGAAGACCTGTGCCTCCATAAGCGTCTCTGTCAACAATGCTAACACGGGAAGGTCCCACCTAGCACCTATGGGTACATTGCATAGCTATATGCCATACCAAGTTTACACATATGGGTACCAAATTCCACCTATCGTCAAATAAAAAACACCACGGAGGGCGTCACCAGTCATCATCTAAAACCTCCAGCATCACTACCATAGTAGTGACGTAGACAGCACATGTATATGTCAATTTTGTTTAACTAGCCATATCATCACAAGCATGGGACATGCCCGCCTCATTGAAATTTTGCATATATGTTGTAAATTGTATTTTCTTGCAGGGATCCCTTATGCCATGGTCATATCGGAAATGGTGCAGGGTGTTTCCAATTCCAATATTCATGTAGGTCTCCCTCTCTCTCTCTCTATGCACGATACACAAAAGAAACTATAATGTATTTCGGCTATACAATCCTTCCTAGACCTCACAAATTAGGGGGAAACTATTAACACTGTAAAATCGTACTACAGAAGATGACATTAATTAATGTCAGGCCAAAGGATTTACCGGGCAGGAAGACATTATGGAATTAAGAAATTATTTAAAATCTCTAAGGTTTTGAGAAAATCAAATTTGAACTAGTCTTAAAATGCTGATTGTGTGCTTTATCCTTTGAGAAGAGTGCCTTTTGTGCACCTTTTTGCCCGATAAGCATGCATTCATAAAAATGGAAAAATGTCACTTTTCGAGACCACACAATGAAAAGGACAAGTTTCTCTTTACATGAAGCCGCCTAAAGACAGCCACCAGCACCTCCTTAGACATTATGTGAGCACACAAAGGAATATTTGGAGCACACAATGGAATCATACCTCTCCCCTGGGTTACCATCCATCATGTACCAAGGGAGGGAAGGGGGATTTGAAATCCCCTATATAAAGCCACCATGAGATGAAGAATGGGTGATCACATTGTTATACTGGACATAACTTCCCAAGCAATACCAACAGTGTGTGACCTAGAGCTAGAGATAGAGCAGACTTGATTGTTGGCCACCAAAAAATCTTAGTCCATTATAGAAGAGAGAGAGGGAGACTGCATCAACGCAGAGCTTGGAAAACAACATCCTTGCATCGGGACCTAGAACCATTGTCTAGGGGCCCTTTGGCAAGTGGTTAAAATTTATTCTCCATATCAAACGTTTAATAAGAAGAGGCCTAGAGCCATCGTTTTCATTATTATCATTTTGACTCTCTTCAATAGCTTCTGTATATTTTTGTTTTAGTTTTAGTTAAGTTTGGGCATAAATTTGCATACTTTTTCCTCTCGATTGTATGCTTTTGGGCTCCACCACTTTCTGCCTGTTACCAATATTTTATAGGGGTAGACCACACCCCTTAAACTAGTGCAATTTCGTACACCTGTGCGTCAAATCCACCACAACACATAGGTCCAAAAAATATGTATGATCTAATGAGTCCATTTTATTAGTTACATAAGAAGTGAGTGTATATTTTGTTATTGTTCAAAAGTAGCTTATCTAATTTGCTTTATTTCAAAAAAGAGACTTGATGATAAAATATTTTAAAATCATGCAATGCCCTATAAGAAAAATCAATTTCATAGTACATCATTGTTAATTTTTGGGAAATAGGTACAAAATCCATGCTGCATTTCTCATATGATCATGATGATACTTTTGTTGGATTCCTCTTTTGGAGAGGTGAAATATTGATCTAAATATCATCTTTTTTGGATGAGCATAACTTATATTTTGATTTTATTTTCCACAATGTAGGCTCACAAACCCAAAAAATGTGTCACACACCCTCATTGATGGATATAAATTGGAGAGACTTCATGCTCATTTTCTCATAATATCATCACACACATTCCTCATGATTTGATTGGTTCATACAACCTAGAAGAGGCTTCTCTATCTCCCACATGTGAATCTGGATGCAAGAAATATGGATGATGCCATAAATGGATGTTAGAAATTTGGATGTTGCAAATGGATGTTGGAACTCTGGATATCAGAAATGGATGCTGGAAATGGATGTCGTAAATATATATTCCGTAAATGGATGTCATAAATCTCGCCATCAGGAATATGGATGTTGGAAATCTAGATGCCGGAAATATGGATGATGCCATAAATCTAGATGTTGGAAATGGATGTTGGAAATATGGATGCTCGAATTCTAGATGCCAAAATTCTGGATGCCAGAAATATTTTTTTGAATTTCATTGACTGTTTTTGGAGTTGTCTCATCAGGTGGGTGTGACACTGAAGGAAGGCTGATCTTGTATGCATTTTACGGAATCTCTGGGAGGTTGGAAGAGCTAGTTTGACTAGCGAAAGTCTTTGATGGCTAGGGAATCCTGTTGATTGTTTTAGCAAACATTTCTCTCTATATTTTTAGGACAAGAATAATTGTGAATTATGATTTATTATATTGGCTTGTCTTCTGTCCGTCTATTATTATGTTCTATCAGCATTTAATTTCAATGATTATGTGATTGCTAATCTGAATTGGGTCGATAAGAAAGATTGAAGTAAATTTCTTTAAGCATAGAACATACCATGGTTATCTAAATTTAACATGGTATCATACCTAAGGTGAATACAAATCCCAAGCTATTGTGAAAATAAATCACCGAAGAAGTTGTCCTATCAAGGACCAATGCCCTCCATATACAAGGGTTTCAAGAGTGATGATAAGCTGACTAATAAGTCTGATTAGCATGCGTGGAGGACACCTTTGGATTTGGTATTGGAAGGTAAACAAGTCATGGACTATGTGTAGGAAAGATAATTGAGCCTCCATCAAATGCAATGGCTACCAAAAAGACGAAGTATAGAACAATGGAATTCAAGTGGAATATGATCATCAGATATTCTATTCATAAGCACTTGGTTTCTTATATCTCCAAGTTGGGTACATGTAAAGAGATGTATGATAAGTTGGTTAGCATGATCAGGGCTAGCAATGTTAATCAAGTTATTTTCTTCAAGAATAAGTTGAAGAATATCAAGAAGGGAAAAGAAGAATCCATTCAATCCTATTTTATGAGGCTCACAGAAATCAAGAATAATCTCTTAGCTATTGGAGAAGAAGTAGTTGATTGAGAGCTCATTCTCATTGCTCTTGGAGGACTCCCCTGTGATTGGTATGTATTCAATACCACTATTATTAATAATAATTTTATTCCGTATTTTGATGAATTGTTTACAAGATGCACTCAAGAGGAGACATAATTATGGAGAGAGACCATCCCTCAAGTGGGAATGGAGGTGACCCTACTTCCTTTACCACTCATGCAAAGAAGAGGAAGGCTCCCTCTTGTTATAGGTCAATTTGGGCACCATTCCCAATGACCTAGTTAACTGGATTTCATATCCAAGACCAATGATTAAGGGTCCATAATTCCATATCATTTCAGTTGCTACATGTCTTAAGATAAGAAACAAGAAAAATCAAACAAGACTTTCATCAAGAAAAGGTTTCCAAGCTTTGATGCTTATTATATAGCATATGAGGGCTCACCAACGTAGGCTCTAAGGGGCCTAAGTGCGTTTCATATGCAGGTAGACTCATGCAAGGCTTCTCTGCAAAGCACTTCCGAACCTTCACAGGTGCATTGGTCACATTGGGAGTGAAATTATAATTGTTCTGGAATGTCCACTTGTCTAGTGCCTTCTAGAAGAGTTCACATGTGTAACGCTTCGAATCCAAGTGTCCATTTTACATCTACATGATTGGAAACATGTCTTGCCTATTATGGGAAAGTCATTGATTGCAAAACAACTTACAGTTCATCTATAAATTAAGCACGGATCTGAGTGCTTGAAGAGGAAGAATTTGAGTAGAGAAATGTTGGAGAATTTTCAATTGAGAGCTAGATTTGTGTAGCTATTGTTGGAGAGATTTATACTGTGATGAGCCTTGGGGACATTGCCGGAAGGGTCACTTCAAATCAATCACTTGGTTGTAACCTCTCCTTCTATCATCAATAAAGAATACATCTTATTTTTCCCTATATGCATCTATATTGGCTTTGATTTTCCATATTGAAAGATCTTAGTTGATGTAAATGGTTTATGCTTTACTTATTTAGCAAACTAACTTGAATATATATTTATATTATTGCATATTCTATTGTTTTAGTGTTCTTTCTTGCAGGAAGCATTCCGCACAAACCGCTTGAATTTGAAGCTACAACGAAAGTGACAAAAGGAGCCATTTAGAAGCGCTTGGATCAAAAATAACTTTATAATCCTCTCTGTGTATCTATTCTTAGTTAGGACAAATATTCGTATAGTATTTCACCTATTATTCTAGACTACAACTTCTCTAGGGAAGCGTGATTTATTCGTAATTCACAATTCTGGCCCAAAACATTGGCGACTCCATTGGGGAGTGTTTCTCTTAGTTCTAGGTGTTTAAGCCTCTGATTAGCTCTGTTTATCCACCCAGTAGTTGTTACCCATAAATATTAAACTTTTTCAAAGTCAAATTTGCAAAGACTGTGAGTTAAATAGTAGTATTTTCCTTGTATACTGTGCCCAACGCACCCTTAGAATGGACACAGTGCTTTGTAGAGCACTGTCTCCCTTCCTAGCCTACGTTGCAGGGCATTGTCTCCCCTTGGAGCCTACGTTGACTCCTGAAAACACCCAAATTCCCTTGAATTTGCCTTTGCAATTTGCTTCAGTTTTGTTTTTTTACTGTGTTTTGAAAAGTTCGATCCTCAATTGACTAGTGACTCTATATACTTCTTCCTCCTTTGGCTGAAAATTTGTTCAATGTTTGTTTAAAAAAAAAATTATTTATCATTGACAAGTTGATTTTGAAGTACTTTTTATGGTCGCATTAAAGGATCATTTTCTTTCAAAATAGGAAATTGTCGTAAAATCTTCATTTCCTTGATAGGAGAAATTGTTGTTTGTATTATTCGTTTCTCGAAAGTAAAAGGAATTTGAATTATTAATTTAGTGCACTTAGTTTCTTTTCTACATTTATAAGACTAAGGAAACTGAAAAGAAAAACTTGCATTTGCATGTAGATTGTGTGTGTTTTGCAAAAGGAACATTAGGAAATCTACATTTAGTTTGTGCTCAATAATTTGTTTTGTTCATTGATTTTTTTTCTCACAAATTATTCTCTCTTCCCTTAGTCGCTAGGCTTTTCATTGAAGAAATTGAAAGTGAAAGATTGTTTCTCATTGTTAGCTTGCATTTTAGGAATTTCATACACATCATCGCGGTGAACCTTTCAAAGGAAAATTGTTAAGCAAGATCAACATAAAATTAATCTCAATTTACTTAACAATACTTTGGAACCATAACGATAACATTTAGAAGGTCTAGGCTAGAGACATGTTCCGGCGTCGTAAAACATAGCAGCTGTCATTAACTTGTCTGCGATACATTCCAAGTGTGATACCTCACTCATATAGTAGCTCGTCCACGTACTTTCGGGTATATCGGGCACTGTTACAGTACGATAAGTATAAAGGGGTGCTCTCACCATACGGTTTCGCATCAGACAACGCTAATATGGACTTGGGCCTCCATGTACCTTCAGGTATATTTGGGAGGACAAATTTTAGGTGCTATCCATCCATAGTGAACCAATTCAGCCGCCTTGAAATTGCGATACAATGAACACAACTGTTGGCATGAATCTTAATTCCAAGCGTACGAAAAATACCACTTTAGCTATGCATAAAAAACAGCCCTAACAGCAAAGATGGCTGCCAATATCCTCAAATCTGCAATTAGGTGATCAAGATAAATGCTGCAAAAATCTAGATCTATGCATTAGAAGACATTAAATAGTAGAAAAAACAAGATTTACTCCATTCATCCAATAGACAAGACAAGAATATGTTGAATAAATTTTTATATTAATGGCACCTGGGAGGAAAAAACAGAAGGGTGTTACCAGTTCTCCTCAATGGGATGGGTTCTTGTAAGTCCTCAGCACTTGAGATGTAAAATTCCTCTCTCTTGATGGTGTAGAAAACCCAGACAAAAATGGTAGCAAAAAATGACTATGATGGTGGATCAAATTTAGACCAAAAGTATAGATCCAAAGTGATCTGTAGGCAATAAAAGGTCATAAATGAATGGGAAAACCCTTCTATTTATAACAAAATATTGAGTTAGTCTAGATATTGGTGCATAGTTAAAATATTATTAACCAAATCAAGATCCAACTTTTATGGAATATTTTATTATGTTTGTTAGAGGGAAAAGGAATTTGACTTGGGTCAAATACCTTTATTTGTAAATAATAAATAAATAAATGATTTATTTATCATTTTAAGGATGTGGTTGAGTAATAATCAAATAAATAATGATTTATTTAATTATTTAAGGGTTATTTAGTCCTATTCGACAAAGAATATTATTTAAATAAGGTTTAAATAATTATTCTTAGGAAATAACAAGATAAATAATGATTTATCGAATTAATTTCCCTGTTTTGGGTTAAATATAACCAAGAATATTAATTAAACTTCCGTTTACCTAATTATTCCTTGAAGAAAATAAAAAAAAATGTAGATTTATTTAATATTTCCTCATGGGGCTTCCTATTTAGACCATAAACAACTTAATAAAGGTGGTTTACTAAGTTATTTTTCATAGTGAATGAAATTTTACTTAGGGTAAAATTGGTCTTACATGGTGTACTTGGGTCCATCTAATAAAAATAGGTTAGATGACCAAAAAATGGTGTAACAGATTGCCCTGTTAGAAAATTATATATTACTGAGCAATGCAACACAAAAAATATGCGGAAAATACAAGCACACAAAACACATAAAACTAGAGAGACACAGATATACGTGGTTCACCTAGTTTGGGCTATGTCCACCCCGAACAACCAGTCCTTCCTTTCTATTATCCAGTAAAATGAAGAGACAGAACCTATAGCAGATCTGCTGTAATATCCTCTGTTCTCTCTCATAGTCTCCCTCCTGTTTCTCACTCCGAGAATACACATACAAAATACACAGCCGCAATAAAATACCCTCATACAAAGAGAGGGGTTGCCTTCTAGAGAAAAAAACCCTAAACTAAACATAAATTCTACCGTAAGATCATCCACCTATTGAACGACCCAGATTGACTAGAAATTACTATACTTTTACAAGGAAATTTTACATATGTTTTTAGCTTCGGGGGCGCTGCCCCCGAAATCCCCCACCAGGGGGGGGCTCCATAAAGTTGCTTCTGCCCCCCCTAGACTGCCCACGGAAGCGATTAATTTATGGGCAGCGTTGCTGCCCCATTTAAGGTACAGGGGTCCAATGCTGTGATACAAAGTAAACAAGATAATCAGGCTCCATACCCAAAAATCTCCCACTTGGAGATTGATTGTAGCAACTCTACCGCTACTTCATTTTCTAGACAATGACTCCTCTTTAGACCTGGTTGTTTCTAATCTTCATCATCATCCTTGAAGACCAATTGAAATTGAGCACATTCTCAGTTTCTCCCTGGTTACAACTTTTGTTAGCATATCTGCAGGATTCTGGCTAGTTTGTACCTTTTCTAGCTTCAACTCTCCATCTTCGAATATTGACCGTATCAAATGGTACTTGAGATGTATGTGTTTAGTCCTGGAATGAAATGCTAAGTTCTTTGCAAGATGAATGGCACTTTGGCTATCACTGTATAGCATGCCCATATCATGCTTCTTACCCAATTCACACATAAACCTTTGTAACCAAATCATTTCTTTACTAGCCTCTGTAGTAGCAACATACTCTACTTCTGTTGTTGAAAGTGCAACAACACTATGGATTTTTGAAACCCAACTGACAGCTATTTCACCTACAGTAAATACATATCCTGTAGTGCTCCTCCTATTATCTCTATCACCTGCCATATCTGCATCAAAATATCCCTGTAGAGAAATGTTTGAACCACCAAAGCATAATGTTTGATTTGTGGTACATCTCAAATATCTGAGAATCCATTTTACTGCCATCCAATGTTCTTTTCCTAGATTATTCATGTACCTGCTTACAACTCCCACTGCATGTGCAATATCAGGCCTTGTGTAGACCATTACATACATTAAGCTTCCAACTGCTGATGCATATGGAAATTTAGACATATAATCCATGTATTTTTGGGTCTTTGGGCACATCTCCTTACTAAGTTTGAAATGGCTAGCAAAAGGTGTACTAACTGGTTTTGCATTGTGCATATTAAATCTTTTCAACACCTTTTGTATGTACTCATTCTGAGACAGTGTTAATTTTTGATTTTTCCTATCTCTGGTTATTCTCATACCAAGGATCTGTTTTGTAGCTCCCAAATCCTTCGTTGCAAATGAAATTTCCAATTTTTGTTTGAGCACATTTATTTCCTGCATGTTAGACCCTGCAACAAGCATGTCATCTACATACAATAACAATATAATATATCTTCCATCATTTTTCTTTTTCAGATAAAAACAATGATCAGAGTGACATCAAGTATAACCTTGTTCAGACATAAAATTGTGAAATTTTAGATACCACTGCCTTGGAGCCTGTTTTAAGCCATACAAGCTCTTCTTTAACCTGCACACCAATTTTTCTTTCCCTTTGACCTCATATCCTTCTGGTTGCTACATGTATATCTCTTCCTCCAAATCTCCATGGAGAAATGTTGTCTTTACATCTAACTGTTCAAGATGTAAATCTTCCGCTGCTACAAGACTTAAAATAGTTCTGATTGAAGTAAAGTCATTTTAACAACATGAGAAAATATTCATCAAAATAAATACCTTTCTTCTGTGCAAACCCCTTCACCACAAGTCTATCTTTATACCTTTGTTCTCCTCCATCTTCTTCCTTCAGCCTGTAAACCCATTTATTCTGCAATGTATTTTTACCTTCAGGAAACCTAACTAAGTCCCAAGTCTGGTTATGCATTAAGGAGTCCATCTCTTCATCCATGGCTAGCTCCCACTTCTTCCTGTTTTCAACCTGCATTTCTTCTTCATAACATTCAGGTTCACCCGAATCAGTGAACAATAAATAATATAATGAAGGAGAGTATCGTTCAGGGGGTCTAATTATCCTGGCAGATCTTCTAACACCACTTTCATGTGTTTGAGGTGCATGTTGTTGTTGTGGTGGTTGCTGCTATTGTGGTTGTTGATTATTATTATTTCCAGGCACCTTTACTTTTTCAGTTATCTCATCAAGAACCGTGTATTCCTTGCTTTCTTTTTCTTGTTTCTTTTCCTGCAACTGATTCTTATACAAGACCTTTTCATTGAATATTGCATCTCTACTCCTAATGATTTTGTGATTTTCATAATCATATAAGCGATAAACAAAATAATTAACACCGTATCCAATAAAGATACATTTCTTTGATTTTGCCTCAAGATTTGTTCTATTTTATTTATTAATATGGACAAAGGCCTCAAAACCAAAAGGCTTTAAGAAATAGTAGTTTACCTTTTTACATGTCCATGCTTCCTCTGGAATACCACCATCCAAGGAACTTGAAGGCCCTGTGTTTATTAGATAAACAATAGTATCTACAACATCAGCCCAAAATTGTAAAGGAAATCCTGCATGCAATCTCATGCACCTTGCAGGCTCCATGATTGTTCTATTCATGCTTTCTGACACACCATTTTCTTGTGGTGTTCTTGGAACTATCTTCTCTCTACGAATTCCATGCTCTAAACAGTACCTATCAAACTCTTTGATGCAATATTCACCTCCATTGTCTGATCTGAGACACTTCAACTTCTTTCCTGTCTCAATCTCAACCAAAGCTTTCCATTTCTTGAAAGTATAAAATACATAAGATTTATTCTGAATACAATAAATCTAGGTTTTTCTAGTTGCATCATCAATAAACGTAACATAATAGCGAGAGCCATCGAGAGATGATAGCTGAGCAGGTCCCCATACATCTGTATGCACAAGCTCTAATTTTTCGCTCTTATTTTCTTTCCCAACTTTGAGAAATCTGACTCTCTTCTGTTTTCCATAAATGAAATTCTCATAGAGATCCAAATCAACATTCTTCAAACCTGGCAAAAAATTTCTTGAGTCGAGAATCTTCATCCCCTTCTCACTCATGTGTCTGAGCCTATGATGCCATAACGCTGCATCTGCTACTTTGGAATTTAAATCATTAACAGAGTTAGAAATACCATTTCATAAATACAATGTACCAACCTTTTCGCCTTTTTCTATTACCAACGCTCCTTTGGTGACCTTCCAAGCTTTATCTGTGAAATTTTTCACACAACCTTCATCGCCTAACTGCCCCATTGAAATCAGATTTTTATTTAGATTTGGAACATGCCTTACCTCCTTTAATAGCCATTGGTTTCCATTCTGCTGTTTTACAAGAACCTTACCCATTCCAACAATTTTACAGGGTTTATCATCACCCAAACGAACTTGTCCAAAATCTCCTTGAACATAGTCATGAAAATATTTCTTATCGGGTGTGGCATGGAATGAAGCCCCTGAATCTACAACCCAAGAATCAGTAACATTTTCGAAAGAAAGAATCAAAGCATCTTGTAACACATGACCTGTCACATTTGCTTCATGATTGTTTTCTTGCTGTGTGTCTCCTTCTTTTCCCTTCCGAGATCTACAGTCTTTCTTTAGGTGTCCTTTCTTTCCGCAATTCTAGCACACTATCCCCGATCTGGACTTGGATCTGCCTTTCCTTGATTTACTGCGATATCCCGAGCTCTTTCCTCTTTCCATTATTCTTCCCCTAGACTCTGCACTCAAAGCATTACCCGATGTCTCACCGGAGCTTTTTCGTCGCATTTCCTTGCTAAGGATAGCACCGACAACATCATCAAACTTTAAAGTACTAGATCCAGAGACAGAGTTACTAATGGCCATTACTAAACCATTCCAACTCTCTGGAAATGAGCACAAGAATAACAGAGCTTTAACTTCATCATCAAAGTTTACCCCTACAAAATTTAACTGACTGGTAACTATATTAAAATCGTTTAAACCATCTGAAAAAGATCCACCTTCCGACATCTTCATATTAAATAGTCGTTTCATAAGAAATACCTTGTTTGAGGTGGAGGTTTTTTCATATAGTTTTGCCAACTTCTGCATCAAACCATTTGTTGTTGTTTCCTTCGAAATATTGAAGGCGACTGATGCCGCAAGGCACAACCGTACTGTTCTGAGTGCCTTTCTATCGAGAATGTTCCATTCCGCGTCTGTCATGGCCGCCGGCTTCTTCGTTTTTCCGCTCAATGGTAGGTACAGATCTTTCTGATACAGATAATCTTCCATCTGCATCTTCCACGGCAGGAAGTTTTGGCCGTTAAATTTCTCGACCCTAAACTTACCATCTTCCGCCATTGCTCCCACTCAAACTAGGAACCATTCTTTCCTGCGAGTTTATTAGCCAAATATACCTTCGGCTCTGATACCAGTTGTTAGAAAATTATATATTATAGAGCAATGCAACACATAAAATATGCGAAAAATACAAGCACACAAAACACATAAAACCAGAGAGACACAGATATACGTGGTTCACCCAGTTTGGGCTATGTCCACCCCGAATAGCCAGTCCTTCCTTTCCATTATCCAGCAAAATGAAGAGACACAACCTACAACAGATCCGTTGTAATATCCTCTATTCTCTCTCACATTCTCCCTCCTGTTTCTCCCTCCAATAATACACATACAAAATACACAACCGCAATACAATACCCTCATACAAAGAGAGGGGTTGCCTTGTAGGGAAAAAAACCCTAAACTAAACATAACTTCTACCATCAGATCATTTTCCTAATGAATGGCCCAGATTGACTAGAAATTACTATACTTTTACAAGGAAATTTTACATCTGTTTTTAGCTTCGGGGGTGTTTCCCCCGAAACCCCCCGCCAGGGGGGGGGATCCATAAAGTCTCTGTCCCCCCCCCCCGTGGACCCCCCATGGTAGCGATTAGTTTACGGGCAGTGTTGCCACCCCATTTAAGGTACAACGATCTAATGTTGTGATACACAGTAAACAAGATAATCAGGCTCCACACCCAACATGCCCCCCCAGAGTGCAAGCGTTAAGAGCTAATCGTATGACCAAAGTACATTCTAAGAACTCAATCACTAGACACTGAAGGGGAAGTCAAAGAGAGAGAAGTATAAGGTAGACCAAAGTGTTGAAAGGAATAGACCCTGAGGAGGTGATACTTATAGGTGCGACAAGTCACTTTTGTGAGTGAGTACCTGTGCTATAGGTGGCAGGGGAGTCATACCTATGCCTGCCGATGCAAAGTACAAAGAATAAGGCATCCAGTAAGAAAAGGGACTGAAAAATATAGTACATGCTGGCATAAACATGAGCTACATAAAAAACATGATAATGAATCTGACATAGATATTGTGCCTGGGATAATAGCCAGGACTTGTACAATAATATCTGAGTATGTGAGATATAAATAAAACCTAAATACCCCTGTAAATAGGAAAGGGCTCTGAAAATATGACTGATACATGCAAAAAAAGGCGTTGTAAGCAGCTGAAGTCGACATCATAAAATATATGGAGCTACATCAAAGGCTGTAATGAAGAGGTAATCCAGGTATGTGGGGGGCTACCTGTAGGGCCACCCCCTCTTAAGGGTTGAGACATCTCACACACACCCGGTAATCATCGTTATCAGATGCTGCATCACTAAACCGTCAAGTATATGGATCTTGATCATGATGAAAGGAGATGGAGCTGAGAAAAAATCAAGTCAAAGGGAAAAAATGAGTCCCTTTGCCTGATCTGAGGCACGGAACAAGAGTGGAAGCTGGAACCAAGGTACACTGCCCTCTAGACTTGTCTTCTGGAATGAATGAGCTGCTGTTGATAGAAGGAGGTCCGTCATAGGTGAGACAATAAGGGATCCTCAACTAAGGCACAAGAGAAAATAGTAGAGCGACTGATACACTGACACCAATGATGATTATGAGATGGGGGGTACTGAGTAGCGGACGGACGACTTACCTTGTTAGAGAATAAAGGGCATCGATGACCTAGCAGTGACTGACACAATATCATGAGCGATAGGGGACAGTGGGACTGAAGGCTATAATGTGCGACACGAGAGAGGGACCAAGCAATGAAGGATGGAGGACTATAGCGAGAGACAAAGGGACTTGGGATAGACTCCATGAATGCAATGATGATTCAACTGAGATGCTCTCAACAAGGGTGACTCGATGGTGCTGCCACACAGAAAAGGTCCAATGGGGACCATAAGAACATGAGTACATGATGGTTACTCATGAAGAAGATCAACACAAGCGTAGACAAGTATGAAGGCACAGGGGTGCCCCCAAGTACAAGTGTTGCAGGTGCAGAAATTTGATTTTGAGGAGTGGTGAAGTGACCCTTCTTAGACAAAATGTGTCCTGGTGAGGTATCAAATCACATAAAGGCTACCTAAAGAAAATAAAACATGCATTTCCAGAAGGAAATTCTAAGGGTAATATCTCTTCAGATAGAGTGCATTGCAAGGATTGGGAAGGGGATGGCCTTCGAAGTCCTCTAATAGATATGCCCCCTTACCTAAATCCTTACTGATGATGTAAGGTCATAGCCATAATGAGTCAAAATTCCCATGACTGAGGACATCATGGGCCTGGTCATACACTAGAACAAGATCACCTTCGTGAAAAGTACGAGGGTGGACTTTTCAGTCATATTGAGCTTTGGTGCATTTCTTAGACATCTCAATGGTTTGCAATGCAACACGACAGTCTTCAGAAGTGTGCTCACGCATGATAAGTCAGGGAGAAGTTAGATGGCTAGATGAAGGAAAGGAATTTCACACTCGATCGATAATACTGCCTCCTCTCCAAAAACAAGGTGGAAATGAGTAAACTTGGTGGCAATTTTCACAGAATTTTTATAGGCCCACAAAGTAGGGAAGAGCATAAGGTGCCAGCTAGTTTTGTGCTTATCCACTGTCCATTGAAGCATGGTTTTAAGGATTTTATTGACTGATTCAACTTGGCCAATACCTTGGGGGTAATAAGAGGAAGAATATTGGTGCTCAAATCCTAACAATGAGGATAGCTCATGCCATATATCATCTTCAAAATGTCATCCATGGTTAGAGACCAATTTTTTCGAAACTCTGAATTGAGCGATCACATGGTTAAAGAAAAGAGGGTTGTAGTAGTTGTCGTGTTGTTAAACATTTGCATGTCCTCAGCCCATTTGGTGAAATAGTCAACCGCCATAATGATATACTTATGGTTACCAGTTGATGACGGTCGACACTCCATAAAGTCTATGACCCACTTACAGAAGGGACCAGCTGAGATGATAGGATGGAGGGGAGCCGGAGGAGCTCTTGCCTTAGGGGAAAAATGTTGGCAATTGGGGCAGTGTTTGACTGCCTCAATGCAATCACCAAAGAGAGAAGGCCAAAATTACCCAGCACGTATGATTTTCTAGGAAGTGGCTAGACCGGAGAGGTGGCCACCACAAGCACTGCTATGATAGGCATTGAGGACTTGTTCTGCTTCAGTGTGTGTGAGACAACAACGAAGGACAGAATATACACCACGATGATAAAGGTCATCACCGATAAGAAGGTAGTAGGGGGCCTGCTGTTAGATACGTCATCGAGCATCACAGTAAATATGGAGGGAAAAATTTTGGATTCGCAAATAAGTGAGGATCTCCCCATACCAAGGTTCATCCATGATAATGGAAAATAAATGATCATTGGGTTCGATCCCCAATGGAGTCGCCAGTTGTTAGTATGAATCTTAATTCTAAGTGTACAAAAAAAATGACACTTAGCTGTGTATAGAAAACAAACCTAACAACAAATATGGCTGCTAATATCCCCAGATCTGCATTTAGGTGATCAAGATAAATGCTACAAAAATCTAGATCTATGCATTAGAATACATTAAGCAATAGAATAAACAAGATTTACTCCATGCATCCAATAGACAAGACAAGAATATGTTGAATGGATTTATATTAATGGCACCTGGGTGGAAAACACAAAAGGGTGTTACCAGCTCCCCTCAATGGGATGGGTTCTTGTAATCCTCAGCACTTCAGATCTAAAATTCCTCTCCCTTGATGGTGTAGAAAACCCAAACAAAAATGGTAGCAAAAAATGACTATGATGGTGGATCAAAGTCAGACCAAAAGTATAGATCCAGAGTGATCTTTAAGCAACAAAAGGTGGTAAATGAATGGGAAAACCATTCTATTTATAACAAAATATTGAGCTAGTCTAGATATTGGTGCATAATTAAAATATTATTAACCAAATCAGGATCCAACTTTTATGGAATATTTTATTCTATTTGTTGGAGGGAAAGGCAATTTGACTTCATCTCGGTTCATCTATTGTTGTCGAAATGGAGTCTTCATAGCTACCCGTGTTCACGATCCATCCAATCAGTGAGACCATACCTCTTGGACCCGATGTTGTTCAATCAAAAATTGATCCAAATCCTATCACTTCTTTGCCAGAACATCTTAATCTAGAAGTCATCCACCTGGTTTAATTGCAATTAAAGAAATCCCACAAGATGATACACCTTTAACTCCAAACCAATTTGGGGGGGACCTTTACCTATACGAGTCTTTTCCTCAATCATTTCCATATGCTTTTGTTGATTCTGTTCCCATTCAATCTCCCATCAATATTCAAGGGTATACATTTGGTCAAACAACCATGTCTGAACCAACATCTTCAATTCGGTCTGTTGTTATAATTACGTTAGTTCCTACCTTCGCTACTTCGTTGATGTTCACAACTTCACCAGAGTCATATTTTCATAGTGGCCCTATGGTCCTGAGAAGTTACAAATAATTATCTAGAATTTTCTCCGGTGCATCTTCAAGACCATGATCTTTACCAATGTCATCATCTGGAATTTTAACTAGTAGTCTTATCATTAGTAATGAACGACTTGATTCATTATATACCTCATCAGGCCAATATCAAATCGGCCCTCTTGGGTCAATTCCTTTTACCATATCAACTAGACTCCCAGCATTTGGAGAAAATTATTTTCCGTCTTATTATTCTCCTCGTGTTGTGGGGAAACCTTTGGTCACCCAATATGACAGTACTCCATCACTTTTTGGTAAAACTAATACCGAATTGAATGTTTGTCAATTGCAGCCCACTTTGCCTATCCAACCACAAACAATTATACATTCATATCACCTGGTTCAGCCTGTTACATCCACTTCATTACCACTTGTTAATACATCTCTACCCCTGCTACAGAATAAAAATATTGTACATCAACCTTATCAGGTGGGTCCTTCAACTCAATATCATCAAATGTTGGGTCCACAAACTCAAAATCCTTTGGTTAATTTACAACAACCTGTATCAGGAATCTTTTATTCACAAGTTGGTCTACCATTTTATAGGATGTCACGATCGCAACCTCATTATACATATCAACTGAATCCAAGTTATCCTAATTTGGGTTATAACATTGGTGGATAGACCCCTTGACAACCTCAGGTGCAAATGCATCAAACTTCATTTCAACAAGTTTCATATCCATATTTTGGTCATCAGAATCCTCAAGCATTTTCTATGCAAAACAACCTCTATCTGGGTTACCAGCAACAGATTCTGTATGCTAGTGCTCAAAGCCCTGTTGCTCAAACAATTCCATCCTACCCTGGCTATGCTCAACCTAACCTTAATAGACAATTACCTTTTGTTGCAACCTTAGAATTACCAAATTTAAACCAGTTAACCAATGATCCTATCAATTACACTCCTTGGTGGCTGGTGATGCCCCATAAATTACCCTCTGATATTCCTAAATTCAATGGAAACCCTGGAGAAGGTCCATCGACTCATGTTATGACTTATCATTTATGGTGTTCATCAAATTCCGTAAATGATGATTCTGTTCGACTACGTCTTTTCCAGCATATGCTCACAGGTCCGACTGCTAAATGGTACATTGAATTACCTAGATCTTCTTTTGACAATTTCACTACCCTAGCTACTATCTTTTTGACCCATCTCCAGTTACCGATAAAATATGAAACTAGAATGAAACTCTTGACCAACTTCAAACATACTAATGCTACTCACATCTCTGATCATATTCATGAGTGGTGTCATCATCGACGAATGGTTAAGACATTTGTTCCGGATCAGCTACCTGCTGAATGGTTCATTAAGTCCATCTTACCTTTTATAACTGAGGATGTGGCTAAGGGTGGCATTGTCATGGAAGAGCAAGTTATCGCTCGTGACCAATATTTAGACTTGATTTACACTCAGTCCGATATGCTCTATGAAAAAAATCCTAACGTGCCATGATATAATTTCAATGTTCCTCCTCAAATAAAGAACTCTTATGCCAGAGACGACTTGATAGGAACTGCAAACACACACCACACTACTGCATATGATATTTTTCCTACTTTCAAAATTAATGTTGTGTCATTTGAAAAAGGAAAGATTGACAAGAAACTAGGAAGTAAGAAAAAGGGGAAATCAAAGAAAAAGAAAACTTCTAACCCGCAGGAAACATCATTTGATAAATTGTCTGGACCACGAAAACCTCATTATCCATGCATAATCTGTAACGAGGAACACTTTTTAAGGGATTGTCCTCACCGTGCTGAATTCTGAAAAATCATCAAGACTTCCCATGCATCAATTGTGTTGACAGACCCATTTCCAAATCTGGACATCAATTTAGTTGCTACAGATCCAACTCCTAGTTCTCAAGTGTTAATGTTATCCAGCAAAAAACCTTCACAAGATATTTTGGTGTCAACGCATAATAAAGATTATGGTATTCAGGCCACTGATCAACATACTACCTTGACAACAAATCCATCTACCGAATTAGTACCACCTACTGTCATTCCTGAATTGAAAATTAAGCCACCAAAGGGAGTAATTCATAAATTGAAATATAATCCTTGAGCAAGAGCTGTACAAAATTATAATATAGTTGAATATTTGGCTCAATCCCCTTTAGCTATGTCTGCTCTTGATGTATTACAAAATTGTCCCTCCTGGAAGCAGGCTTTATTTTCAGCCATTGGTGGAATTGATCCGACTGATTCTAATCTTGTCGTCTTTAATCATAAGGGCTATGTACCGTAGCTACCAGTAGAATTGGCATTCTACATACAAGTAAATGTTCTCAATCACCTTTTTCTTAGTGCTATTATTAATGAGGGAGAATCTACATGCATTATGTCTCTAAACTGTTGGAAGTCACTTGGCTCACCACGATTATCACAATAATCAACGATGTTGAAGGCTTTTGATTGAAGAAAATATAAACCTTGTGGTATTATTAATAACCTGCATGTTGAATTAGGGGGAAAAAAGTGAATATTGATGTTGAGGTTGTTGACAAACCGCTTGACTATAATATTTTACTTGGAATACCATGGTTATATGCGATGACTGCAATTGTTTATACATACTTTAGAATGATTTCCTTTCCATATAAAGGTACAATCAGAGTCATTAATCAATTATCCTTATTTTCCTCTGCTTCACAGGTAACTGGGAGCAAATTTTTTTTCACTTACCCCAACTAGAAATTCATAACATTGGTGTAGGACTCTTAAAGGATTCCACTCTCATGGGAACCTTTGCATTACCGCTGCCTACAACGTCGGTAGAAATTGCAAGTATAGGGACCTGCTACATGATCTCTTCCACTCTATCTGGCTTAAGGAAGAGTACAGGTGATTCTAATATTTCTACGTTGGATGAATTTTTATCACCCAACCCTATTGAGCTGACATAGAAATCAATCTATTTCACTTGGGTGGAAAATCTGAAATCAACCTTGCCAGGTGTTTGGGTTGATCATTCCCTAGATTTTGGTACTCCATCTGATCCATTTTCCTCAATGATTTTGACAGATGAAAATATTTTTGAAGTTATGATGTCAGAAGCATAACCATAGGAAGATTTTCATCATCATTTCCATCTTCCTGATTATGAAGAAAAAAATCTTAGTGAACTATATCAACATTCCATCAAAAATTTCTTTTCGAATTCTTTTCCAATTAATGCAATCAATTCTAAGGGAAATTTATCAAATATTGAAGAAACCATTTCTATCAATATTTCGACCAAACCTGGAATTGTAGAAAATATTCATGTCGGTGTATCTTGTTCTCCATCAGAACTTCAATCATATCGCTCTCTATTTCGTGAATTTAGTGACATATTCGCTTGGTCTTACGAGGAAATTCTAGGCATAGATACTAGTATAGTTGAACACACTATTAATATGTATCCCGATGTCAAACCGGTGCATCAATGGATTCATCCTGTTCATCCAAAGAAAGATGCTACCATCAAAGCAGAAGTTGAAAATTTTTTGCGTGCTAGTTTTATTTACCCTGTTCCACTAACTGAGTGGGTTGCCAATATCGTTCTTGTTATGAAAAAACAAGGAACCATTAGAGTGTGCGTTGATTATCGAGATGTCAATCAGGCTTGTCCAAAAGACAACTATCCTACTCCCTTTATCGACCATATTATTGACGATTGTGCTGGATGCGAAATATTTTCAATCATGGATGGATTTTCCGGCTACAATCAAATCAATATCTGCCCAGATGATAAACATAAGACAACATTCATTTGTCCCTAGGGCACATTCGCTTATAGGAAACTTCTGTTTGGTTTAAATAATTAGGGGGCAACTTTTCAGAGAGAAATGGATTAAGCTTTCAACAACATCAAGCACATTGTTCAACCATATCTAGATGATTTTCCAGCACATTCACGAAATCAGACTGATCACCCGATGCATTTGAGAGCCATTTTCTTACGCTACCGACACTACAAAATATGCCTCAATCCACATAAATGTGTGTTTTGTGTTGGTTTTGGTTGATTCTCGGATTCATAGTCTCAAAAGAAGGAATTTGAATATACCCATTAAAGGTTTAGGCCATTCTTCATTTGACTGCACCATCAAATTTACTTCAGATACAGAAACTTCAAGGAAAGGCTAACTTCCTAAGAAGTTTCATTCCAAACTATGCCGAAATGGCTAAAGAATTTACTTGATTATTGAAAAAGGGGGTTCCCTTCCATTGGGACCAAGTTGAGCAAGCTTCTTTTGATGCTGTCAAGGACCATCTTGTCCGAGCATCACTAATGTATCTTCCTAATTATCAAAATTATTATTTCCTATATATCGCCGCAGTTGCAACGACCATTGATATGGTTTTGTTCCAAGTAGAAGATGGATTTGAACATCTGATCTATTATTTGAGTCGTAATCTCATTGATACTGAAGTTAACTACTCGTATGTAGAAAAATGTTCCTTGACAGCTGTTCAAGTTGTCCAAATATTTCGCCATTATATGCTGCTCCGAAAAACAACAATAGTTTCGGATTGCAACCCCACGACTTATATATTATCACCTCAATTGCTGTGGGGAAAATATTGAAAATGGATTGTCGTTTTGCAGGAATTTGATTTGGAATTCATCAAATCCAAGTCAAAGAAGTCTTTAGTTTTGGCTAAGGTTCTCTATGACCTTCCCACTAATAGTATTGTTACTACATCGGAACCATCTATTCTAGACGATTCTTTGTTTCTGATCGGATCATATAATCCTTGGTATGGGGATTTCATCATTTATCTCCAAAATAAAACTTTTCAACCTGATACCTCTCGCTCTGAACATCGACGTATTCGATGCCAAGCCAAATATTATCTGATCATTTGCGACACACTTTATTTTTGTGGTGTCGATACCATTTTAAGGAGGTGCCTCACTCATGAAGAGGCTGCAAAAGTTTTAAATGACTATCATGCTGCGGCTTGTGGCGGACATTTATCTGGATATGCTATCGCGCAGAACATACTCCGTGCTGGTTACTTTTGGCTTACTATTTTTTGAGATTCTATCCTCACAGTCAGAAGTTGTCATGCATGCTAGATTTTTTATCGTAACATCCAGAAATCACCAGCACCAATGCATCCTATTGTCTCTACGGGACCATTTATGAAATGGGGTATTGACTTCATGACCTATAACCCTCCTTCGTCCAAGGGGCGTGGTTATATTATTGTCACAGTCGACTATTTTACCAAATGGGCTGAAGCGATGCCTACATTCAACAACACAGGACAAACAAATGCATTGTTTTTCTTTAATCATGTTATTGCACCGTTTGGGGTCCCACAAGCTATAGTTACAGATCATGGGAAGGATTTTCGCAACCATATGATGTTTGAATTGACTACCAAGTTAGGATTTTTTCATGATAATTCTACTCCTTATTATCCACAATCAAATGGACAAGTTGAGGATATTAACAAAATTCTTAAAAGAATGCTTCAACGAATGATAGGAGTCTGTAAAAGGAACTGGCATTTTATCCTCTACTCTTCTTTGTGGGCATATCGAACCTCGGTGAGAAATGCAACCAAATTTACTCGTTTTCAATTGGTGTATGGTCTAGAAGCTATCTTACCTATCTAATGTGAAATATCATCATTAAAAATAGTGATAGACTTGTTAACTGGCACCTCAGAAGAAGAAGTGCATCTCCTTAACCTCATCCATCTTGATGAAATGCGTTGTGAAGCCTAATTGGCCAATGAAGTGCATAAGAGATGTATAAAGGTGCAATACGATAAAAATGTCCAACCTTGCATCTACTCAGAAGGAGAATTGGTACTCCTTTATGATCAAGAAGCTGATGTAATAGGTACAGGGAAATTCGATCCATTATGGCATGGCCCCTATATTGTCAAAAGAGTTCTTTCTAAGGGTGCCTATGAGTTAGTTGATTACAATGGGATTCCATTGGCACAACCTAGAAATGGGTTGTATCTTAAACTTTACTATGCTTAATCATGAGTGTAGTAATTTTTTGTATTATATTGTTTATATGTTGTTGATTTGCATTCACTATCTTAAGTTGTTTTTAGAGTTTTCTTGATGTTAGTAATCAAATTTAAATTCCATCGCAGACGTCTGAATCTTTGGAACCATTTTTTGGATATTCTAATGGTGCTAGTCATAGTACGCAGAATCTATCCTCTACAGCGTGGGCCATTTTCACTCCGAACAGTGAGTTAGTGAGTTTTCAAGGGATTTGTATTGGTAGGTCGATGACCAATATTGCTGAGTATAGCGCATTGATCAAAATTCTCTCTGATTCCATTTCATTTGGTATTAACCGCATAATCATAAGGTTAGACTCACAACTTGTGGTATTACAATTTACTAGTGTTTATACTATTAGAAATCCAACACTTTTTAGATTGTTCCTAAGAGTTCAACTTTTGGAAAGACATTTTGATTTTGTTCAATATCAACACATTTCCAAAAATTTGAACACATTGACTGATTCATTAGCTAATCAAGTTTTAGATAAAAATTTGCAACATAGGTAAAGAAAACATTCACATCATTGAATAGGATTGCACAATAAACATAGGGAAAAATCTGAAATCATATAGATAGATAGTTATAGGTTTTTACAAAATTTTTGCCCAAGACACATTGGTCATATGACCTCAAAATGTATGCAAAATGTCATAAGTAAACTAGTGCTGCTCATGGTAACATGCTATAGATCTAGCAATCCTATGGAGTAACTTCATCTAATGTTTAGGAACCCCAATAGTGTGTTGCTTTAGTTGCATGGGAAGCTCTTCGATCTGGCAATCCGGAATCCCGAAGGTTAGCCCCTCTATCTGTTCCTGAAGCTCAGCTAGAGTCTTAGCCATATCAAGGTCCTGGAAGACTGCTTTCCTGACAGCCCTCTCTGCTGGCGCATCTTCTTCACGCTCTACTTCCTCTACTATATGAACATGATCGATATCTGCATTACATCAAACATTTAGTTTAGTCTTGGGAAAACATCAAAATACAAAAACATTGTATAAACCTTAGGAAAATCAAAAAAATTGTCAAAAAATTCTCACCTATTGCACCCCACTAAGCGCCTTCTGGTAATACTAAATCTTGATCTCCTCGAAATTCGACGTATGTGTATGCATATTCATCAATGGCTATAATATGTTGCCAGAACCAGACAAAGAATGCAGTAGAGAACACAATGGTCGATTGGCTTGCATTCCAACCCATGAGTTCTACACATCTATACATATGAGGATCTCTAGGACTAGTTATATCCAGTGTCACATGTTGTGGCTACATCGGTGGAATTTGTTCCAAAGCGAGGAAGATAAGGATTGAACCATAACTGAAATTTTTCTTCCTTCCTCCCTTTTATTTTTTCAGTTGTTCCTTTATCTGAGATAGAATAGCTTCAGACCAGTTGAATACTATTGTCTCTAAGCACTCTAACCCGTACTGCATATACGATATATTCTCTACATGTAGTGTAATGGTGCCAGCAAGTTTAGCGATCGTGAAAAGGATAGTTCTCAAAGGAAAATCTCTGACATCTCGGATGTTTATTTTTCCATATTTTCTAGGTTCTGCCCCTAGATAGCAGTACTGCAGAATATAATACCTCACTGTCTCTCCTCCAACGGTAGACCCTGAGAGTGAAATGGGCAAACCTCTCCTCGAAAAACCTATGAGAAAATACACATCCTCAATTTTTATGGGAACCACTTTGTTCTTAATGTGAAATGAGTCTACCGTGAGATCCCATGCTCGAACTAAGAACTCCAAGAGTTCTATTTGTTGCCTCATTCCCGACAATTTGAAGTACTTTAGCAATCCACAATCTCTTAGGGCTCTTACAGTACATGGATCATTCAAGGAAATAATATCTTGTTCTTCATGCTCTATTTCCTTCCATGTAATCGTCATTATAATCTGATAGAAACCTGAAATAAAACCATAAGATCCATTAGATTCCATCCATTGCAAAAAACTAGGCAAATTTTGGGCACAACATTAAAAATAAAAAAATTAACTGTGCACAACACACTCCTTGGGCTGAAACAGTGTGTTGCACATGCAATTACCCTTCACTGTACCTGCTATGCAATGTAGGTTTCGACATTTAGGGGTGCGATGCCCTCATTTTGGGCCGAATTTACCCTAGGGGCCTTAAAAACCTAAAAATTTGCAGAAATTGGAGATGAAATGAATACCAAAGGAAAGAGGAGGTTCATGGTACTAACCTGGATCAAATGGCGATGAAATCCGTCCACAGAAATGACCGTAATCAATGACTGAATTTCAGGGGAAAAATCTGGTTCAGAGCTCCAAAATGAAAATGGTAACTATGAAATGGTGAAAATGAATAGTGAAACTACTTTTAAATAGTTATTTAATTATTTTCAATTTAAATTTATTGCTATGACTATAGTTTTATTATGATTTTTATCATGAAACAAGTATTTCTAATCCATTTGATGTTGTTTTGAAAAGGGAATACAACTAATGAATAGATTAGTGGTGCAGATTTATTCAAAGAATGACTTGAACACAAAACATACTTTTCCTCATTTTTCGAGCTTTGTTAAAAATGAAAAAGGATTTGAAGCACACTTTTATCTCTTTTTCGAGCTTCTATAATAGCGAAAAAGGAACCCCTAGAGTCTTGTTTCAGCTCTTTTCAGACTCCGATAATGGGAAAACTTTTCCGAGCACTTGTCTTTTCGAGCTCGTTAAAGTAAATGAATTGATATCTACTCAGTATAAGTTTAACCCTTTTCTAGACTGAGATGGATTATTTACGAAAAAGGAATACCTTGGTTAAACATGACCAAAGGGGTTCTCTTAGATATTATTTTACACTTTTTCAGGTCTGAGTGAGAAATTTACGAAAAAGTACTTTTGGAGTTCTCTTTCGTCCTCTTTTTTAGACTCTCTAAATATGAAAAAGGATCATGCTATCACTGTCGTTAAGCTCGTTAAAACATAAAATAGCAGCAGGCTTGTCGATCATGGCAAGAATCGAGTTTCATTCATCGCTAGACTCGTTAAATTATTAAATAGTGATACTTTATTCGCCCAAAGGGTTGAATTATAGATCAAGAAAATGTTACCCTCCTCAAGCTTGTTAACAAATAAAGAGGTACTGGTCGACAAATGATCGAGGAAAATTTGCGAAAAATGAGCAAGAATTTCTTTATGGTAGCAAGTCTCTCTTGAACATGACACTTCTTTCACTCCATGTCCGTGACTGTTTGGGTTGGGTAATCATCTTGACGGTTCATTCACACCTATGGTTCATCATACCTTCACTTCAGTTTTGGGTCAATGCTGCCAACTCATCACAGTGTCACCGATATGTTCAAGAGAAGTCATCCAGTGATTAAAAACTCATCCTTCTGCAGTACTCATCAATTCATACTCTTATCTTTGAAACCAGTAACTCTAGTTTTGCAATAAGGTGACTTCCTGTCGACAACAAATAAATATCTAGGAAGTTCACTTAGAAACATCAGATTCCAGTACCATGAGGCTTGTTACAACATCGACAAGATCCTCACTTCCGGACCCTTGACTGAAATATTTTGTTTGCCGTTCAACATAAAATCATCTATTCACACCTTACGAAATGTATTGCAATAACTTGAGGGCCATTGACATTAATGGTAGTTCTATTGCATTTGTTAACATCTCACATCATTGGCTGATAATCAAACGATGTCTTTTCATGTTCTACTACAAATCATATATTTTCATGGCTAGACTTGTACCCAAATGATCGATTGAATGAGATAAGAAGACCCCGGATCTAGTTTCGTCCATCTAGGTTGCGATTTCAGGATTGTTGTACACATCATCTATATGGTGATCTTACATACAGATTGTCATCCAAACATGGGCCTATATCTGTAGGCATGTCTGCATCTGGGCAACATTCCAATGAAGACAACTTTCTAAATTATGTACATGTTATTAGATTGTTTTATGTGCTGGATATGGGAATGCCTACCCTCAGTAATAATGATCAAAAGAGGATATATCATGATGTAATGTATTGTAATATTGATTCAGGTGACCACTCCACTTCATCTCTAGCCCATCACAGTCTAAAGAATCTTAATAAAATGTTCTTATTATTTGGATCTCATGCTTTAGGGGGCAATTGTTATAGGTCAATTTGGGCACCATTCCCAATGACCTAGTTAACTGGACATCATCTCCAAGACCAATGATTAAGGGTCTATCATTCCTTATCATTTCAGTTGCTACATTCCCTAAGATAAGAAACAAGACAAATCAAGAAATACTTTCATCAAGCAAAGGTTTCCATGGTTTGAAGCTTATTATATAGAATATGAGAGCTCACCAATGTAGGCTCTAAGGGGCCTAAGTGCATTTCATATGCAGGTCGCCCCATGAAAGGATGCTCTGAAAAGAACTTCTCGACATTCACAGGTGCGATGGTCATATTGGGAGTGAAATTCTCATTGTTCAGGAATCTCCACTTGGCCAGTGCCTTATAGAAGAGTTCACATGCATCAAGCTTCGAATCCAAGTGTCCAGTTGACATCTACATGATTTGAAACATGTCTTGCATATTATTGGAAAGTCATTGATTGCAAAACAACCTACAGTTCATCTATAAATTGAGCATAGATCTAACTGCTTATAGAGGAAGAATTTGAGTAGAGAAATGCCGAAGAATTTTAAATTGAGAGCTAGATTTGTGTAGCTGCTGCTGGAGAGATTTATATTGTGATGAGGCTTGGGGGCATTACTGGAAGGGTCACTTCAAATAAGTCACTTGGTTGTAACCTCTCCTTCTATCATCAATAAATAATATAGCTTATTTTTCCCTATATGCATCTGTATTGGCTTTGATTTTACATATTGCAAGATCTTAGTTGATGTATATGGTTTATGCTTTACTAATTTAGAAAAATAACTTGAATAGATATATATATTATTGCATCTTCTGCTGTTTCAGTGTTCTTTCTTACAGGAATCATTCCGCACAAACCACTTGAATTTGAAGCTGCAACGAAAGCGACAGAAGGAGCTATTTAGAAGCGCTTGGATCAAAAATAACCTTCTAATATTCTCTGTGTATCTATTCTTAGTTAGGAGAAATAGTCATATACTCTTTCACCTATTTTTCTATACTAGCACCTCTCTAAGGAAGCATGATTTATCCGTAATTCACAATTCAGGCCCAACATCTCTGATTAAAGCAGAAATGGTCAACCTGTCAAGAGGTCAAGGAATTCCATGTATGATGAAACTAATGTTGTTTATAATAAGAAAAATTAATATATTATTATATCTACCCTCTCTGCTACATCTCTTCCTAACACCCCGGATGTCTGGTTGACTAATAGTGGTGCTTCAAGGCACCTCACTAGATATAAAGAAGCCCTTTCTGTTTTGATTAATAAGGATTCTAATTTGGATATTATCCCTGGATACAATGCCACCTATCTTGTGAAATAAACATGGAATTTTACCCTTCATCTAACTCAAGGTAAAGTCCTTTTCTTTTAATATGTGTTGTACATACCATATTTGAAGAATAATCTAGTTTCCATTCCGACAATGGAAGAAAAAGGATTCAAGGTGGCATTGATCGATGGAGAGGTACGTATTTGGAAGAATAACTTCAATGAAGCTCTTACTATTGGTTTTAGAGTTGATTTGGTCTATCAGGTTGGTGGAAGTCTATTAGGGGCCATGACATGTGAAAAAAATCTTCAAACCGAGCTATGGCACTAGAGGTTTGCACACCTTCATTACAAAGCCCTTCCCAAAGTAAGGAAGGTGGTGACAGGGATGCCCGAGTTCAAATATTATCATGAAGGTGTTTGCCAAGGTTGTGACGATGGAAAGCATACAAGGGGACCATTCCCCTCAAGTGTCATGAAGACATCTGATATTTTGCAATTGGTACATTTTGATCTATCTAGCATGATGCCCATAACATCCTTGGGAGGATTCTTGTATTATATCAATTTTATAGATAAATTCTCTTGCAAGACTTGGATATAGTTCTTGAATGGATGAAGCATTCAAGTGCTTTTGTACCTTCAAGGCCTTGGTGGAAAATAAAAGAGGGAAGAAGATCGAGATTTTGAGGACAGATAATGTGTTATCTCCCAATATTTCCAAGCGCTGAAGACAGAATGTTGAAGGGATAACATCGAAACCGCTTCGAGCCTAGGATCTAGCCCTCCTAGACCCGAAAAGGGATCTCTCTGTTTTATATAGCTTTGTTTGTAGGGTCATTTTAGGCTAGCTATTAGTGCATAGGAGGTTGTTTGAAAATTTATGGTTGAGACAACAAAAGAGGGCCATTGGCCTATGGATTAAAATATGTGTAAACAGATTCAAATGGATGAATAACCAAAATCATGTGTAACTAGGCAATCGAGTCATGCCAAATGGATCTCTACAACTTGTGAAATGGAAAGGAGGAGGAGAATAAGGTTCAAAGTGAATTCAGATAAAAACGTCTCTAAATTTTGTATTCAAATCTTAGAGGAAAACATAAACTACTGTTTTGAGACTGAGCAAGGTTCCCTATGGAAAATCCTACACAAAAATTTCTCATCCATAATAAAGAAAGAAAAAAATATATGAAACTAGAGAATGACAAATTATAGGAAAATAAGCACTTCACCACAGATCATAACATAAGAATCTGGAAACAACAGTGTCCTTTCAGTCATCCAAAAAAAGAGTGTTTACAATTAGATGAGCCTATTACAATGGTTTTCCCCTTCCAAGCCCCCTTAATACTGCTAATGCATACAATATTTATCTAAAATCTAAGTCGTTTACTCCGTCTATTTCATTGATAGTCATTAATTAAATTGAAGCTAAACTTTGACAGGTGGAACCATGCAAATGGTGATAGGATAAGTCTCGCCATAACAGTGACCTTAGCAGTCTGTTATTGATTATATAGTAGGAAAAATTTGGCTATTGGGATCACGAAGAGGCCATGAAAAAATGAATCTGACATCTGACCCTGCTTCTTCATAAAACCGTTGCTGGATAATTAAATCTGGTGTTGCGCTGGCTGAATTAGAATATCTGATTGCTATGTTGTGTTTAATGCCTTTTTCCATTCTTTCTGTTATATCATTATAGTTCTGTATGAACGCCCTTTTCCTGACTCGACCCATGGTGTCGATCTCCTTATAACCTTGACGTTCATCATTACTATGTCCTTCTCTCTTTGTCAGGTCTTATCCTACCTGAGTCCTTTTGTCGCGTTTAGCCCTTTCTTCATAAAACAGCGTTAAAACCTCATACACCCAGATTTTTAATCCTTTATATTTCAGATAATTTGAACTACATCTCATCCACTTCGATATCACACTTCGCACTTCAGTGTCTTTAAAATTTCCTTTATCGCTTATCCTCCTGAGCTTGCAAAGTGCGATATGTGAGGGGGTCCCACCAATATCGCAAATCACAATATTTAAATTTTACCGCACATGGAAAAATTTAAGGCTTATCGCACATCGAAAAATTTAAGGCTTATCTCACATCACAAAATTTAAGGTTTATCACATATCGCAAGGTTTAAGGTTTATCGCACATCACAAGGTGTAAGGTTTATCACAAATCACAAGTTTTATGGTTTATGTTATGAGGAACAGGAATTAAACAATAAAAATCGTGAAGTGCAATGTGCGACGATGGAGGGTGATGTGGCAGGATGGATATGAGAACCATTCAATACCACAAATCGAAAATCTTAAGGTTTTTTTTATGATGAACAAGAGTTAAAGTCTAAATCTGGCGAAGTGCAATGAGAACAGAGGTGATGTGGAAAGAATGGTCCCACTATATCACATCGGTAGTCCAGAGAAAAATAAAATGGATGTAGTGAGAAAATTTGCGATATTCTGATGCGAAAAGGTAAGGATAAAGGTAAAGAAAAGAAAGGACAAGGGTGAGGTTTTATCACATCTAGACTTTGGAATAGTGAGAGTAAATGAAGAGCAAAAGGGTTTTGTTTTTGCAATGCGATAAAGGTAAGTGAGCCCATAATATAATAAGGGTGGTGATGATATAATATGTGATATATTAGAAGGCTTGCTATGGGGGGTGGAGTTGTGAATAAAGAAATATATGGTAAGTTCAAATGAGAAATATGATATGGTTGTTAGCGGGTGGGTGGAACCACTTTTTTAACAATAAAAATAGAATTTTAATAGTTAAAAAAGGGGTTTTGAAAGAAATGAAGTGTGGGACTTTAGAGTTTGGACAAATGAAGGGTAAAAGTGTTAGCCTCTCTCATAAAACAATTATAAATAAAAAATAAATTAAATAAATTAAATATTAAAAGTTAGGAATTTATGCCTAACCCTCTAGATTGGGTTTTTCCTCTAAGTTAGGAGTTAGTTTAAGTAGCTCCTATATTGGTGTGTGTATGGTTGAGAAATTATCTCAACCAAAGTGTCCAATATAGAACACACTATCTTGAGACATAGTCTTCCCATCTATTTAATTGTAATATTGCATTCTTTTAATAAGAGAAAATATGTGAGGAAGTCATGCGATTGAAGCCTTTTCCGCCATGACTGTGTTTGGGTTTAAATCTATATGTTTTTATGTGTGTTAATGATGTGTTATTATTCAACATGTGGTATCAGAGCACAAAATGTGATTATTTCCTTAACTGGTCAGACGAGGTAGATTCCATTATCACTCTTGTGCATGTAGAGCCTAGAGACAGAAGTTTCAGCAAAATATGTGAGGGATGCATTGTGAAAACATATTGGGTCAAGCTCTTGGTAGTTTATTGATGAAGGGAGGAACTGATACGCAGAGAGATAAAATTAGTCAATGTAAAAACTGTTATGAAGAAGTCGATTTCCACTAGTGCTGCATTGTCAAATTTCAAAATACAAACAAAGTCGGGATTCCTTGAGGGTAAAGGGAATCATATCACCTTGTTGGATTGGATCACTGAGCTGAATTTCAAGCAATAAATCACTTTTTTGAAAGTGATTTTATAAACCTTTTAATGTTTAAAAAAAAAGGAGGATTAAAAATCTTTTTTTTGTTGTCTTATAAAGGGTTTGGGAAATTTTTAAGGTACTTTTATTAAAGGGAGTAGACTTCATTTACTTTCGAGAGATAAGTGTGCATTTTTTTAGTGGAGTGATAAGTTTAATGTTGAAATTTTTTGAAGTGATTTTGTGGAGAGATAAGATGATTTATTTTTTGTAAATTTGGAGTGATAAGGGAAAGTCATTGTTGTAATTCAAAGTAATATTTTTACTTTGAAAGAGATTGAATTAGTGAAGATCCTTTTTTTTGAAGAAATTTGCTTCCAAAATTTGCGAGTGTGAGATTCTCATTGTTTGAGAAAGCTTCAAAGCATATGTTGTAAAAGTTGAAAGGTTGATGACCTCAATACTGAATAAAAACTTATTATTTTTGGTGTTGAAGTGTCCTAGATCTGCCCGAAATTGAATAAGGGGATCTTAGGTACATGAAGAGTGCGTTGATGATGGTGCATGCTTCATGTTGTTGCTTTTGATTTGTGTCTAGTTTTGACAGATAAATGATCTCATTTAACACACACATAAATTTCATTGCAGGAAAGCACAACACCTGTAACTAAGTAGCCGCAAGGAAGGATAATTAAACTCAACACATGCATTCGCGCAACTAAAACACATAACCAAAGTGGTCAAAATCAACATTCTCCCTCAACAAGAAAATTCACTCACTACAATCATGTTAATGTGTTTTAAAGCACAGTCTACTTCAAAATTCTTGCAAATAAATTAAATAACTTGTAATCAAATTCAAATTTCATTGAATTGTAAGGGTGCATTATCGGTTGAAACCGACATCCAAGTTTTGAATTGAGTCAAATTAAGTCAAAGTGAATTCATTTTAGTGAGAAATTAACATGATTAAGCATGTTTGGGTGCATTTTCGATAGTGTTCGACACCCTTCCTTTCAAGAACAATCAAGTGAGTGCATGAGTTTTAACTCTAAAGCAAACAAAAAACAAGTTAAGCTCTCTTGCAAGTGAGTGTGAGTATTCATTCAAGAAAGTTCCATCATGTCAGTACAAATTTAATAACATCAAGTGAGCCAACGTGCAATTAATAGCAACAATAATCAAAGCAAGTGAGCGAGTGAGCGAGTTAAAATCTAACGCAAGTAAATGTACTATTCAAAAAAAAAAAACAAGTTGAAATATATAGCAAGCGAGCGTGAGTTCCAGTGAGTGTGAAACATGCAAAACAAGTTTTAACAAGAGATCAAGAAAATTCCACAACAAGCGAGTGAGTACAAGCAAGCATGCTATTCAAGAAAAAAATAAAGCGAGCGCATCATTAACATCAAGTGAGCCCATTCAATCCACCAAAGTTCAAATCAAGTGAGACAATTCAAGAGAAGTGAGTCTGAATTCAAACAAGCGAAGTCACAAGGCGCAACACATCCAATTGTTGCAAATTCTTCATAATTTGATCCTCTCAAGTGATGAAAACATGGTGAAAATCAGCAAAGAAACTCTTGCTAATATTTCAGGACATCTACAACAGACAAATGAAATGATTGATTTCCTCCAAATGCAGTCACAAATAGAAAGAAATGAGTTGAAAGAGAAGAGTGATGCTTTCGAGTATTTGAACCATACAACTAAAGATGATTCAAATTCATTCATCCAAACAGCTTCATGTGTCAAAGTTGTTCCAGATCCACTTTCTTCCAAGCCAATCATCAAGCCATGGGAATAAATCCAAAGTAACAGAAATAGACGAGGCTTAGGATATGTCAAAGATGACGCCAAATTGAATATCCTAGATTATTCAAAGTACGTTAAGTTCGTCGGTGCAGGATTTCTTGAACAAATCACCTCAGCAGATTATGAGAAAGTTACAAACAAACAAAAATTCACACAATCCGAAGTTGTAGTCAAACTGAAATGTTTTCATTTTCAAAGAACCGGTCATATGGAAGATCAATGTTTATATCTCCATCCTTGTCGCCATTGTGGCGAGAATAATCATTCATCAGAGAAATGCTGCAACTGACAATAATCATCCAGATTAAAGATCAACTATGAATGGATTGAGCCTTGGGAATGGTCGTCCACAGTCAAAAGATTGTATCAGTTCTAAAACTAAATACAATCACACCTGGTGTAACTGACAGTGAAAATAAGATGGTACTCTCATGCATTTGAATGGGGGAGTACACCATTGCACCACTCCTACACTTGAAAGGGGTGAGTTTAGGAATACTTTCCAGAGGATTGTCTCTCCTTTCAGCTTAAAAAGGGGGAAAAATGTCAATGAAATTGACGGTAGTTGTTCAAATGAAAGTCTCAAAAAAACCAGCAAAAATAGCCAGTGGGCATCAAAATTTTTCCAATGAGAAGTTTTCAACACAACAAAAGCAACAGTGAGTTGTTTTTGACATCATCAGCCAGTGGGCATTCAACAAATTTTGTTAGTGGACAAAGGATGCTAATTTCACGCAAAGGACAGATGGATCCTTTTGCAACTTGGCACATGATGGAGTTGTCAAGCCTAATTCAGAGATGAATCAAACATGCAACTAACTCATGGTATCTTCAAATTACAGCTTTTTCAACATCTAGCTTTGGTGATTTTTCAGGCGATGTTTTTGAGGATCAACATGAGAACTTGGAAGATGGTTCCTCGTTCTTATTTTGGATTTATTATTGAAGGGGGGAATTTTATCCTCTCTCATAAAAAAATTATAAATCCAAAATAAATTAAATAAATTAAATATTAAAAGTTAGGAATTTATGCCTAACTCTCTAGATTGGGTTGTTCCTCTAAGTTAGGAGTTATTTTAGGTAGCTCCTATATTGGTGTTTTTATGGTTGAGAAATTGTCTCAACCAAAGTGTCCAAATTAGAACGAAATATCGTGAGACACAGTATGCTCATATATTTAATTGTAATATTACATTCTTTTAATAAGAGAAAATATGTGAGGAAGCCATGAGGCTGAAGCGTTTTCCGCCATGACTATGTTTGGGTATAAATCTATGTGCTTTTATGTGTGTTAATGGTGCATGATTATTCAAAAAAAAGATGGTAAATGAAATGAATGAGGGCATAAATGATTTTTTCTCACCATTACCCCTTATCAGCAACACTTTCCTCTTTACAATCTCTGAAAAGAATAATCAGTCACCTGTGATACTATAGATTATAATATACTAACGGAGGCTCTAGTTTGGGATGGTATCTTGTTCAAGAGGTGTCAAGAACACCGTAGATTAGTAGCCCAATCCATTGGGCTGATCCCAAATATGCAACTTAATATGCTACCAAACCTCTATGGCTGAAAATATTCAAGCTGAAATCAACACTCTCTGCAATCTATAGTGTGGGACACTCTTGATCTGAAAAATGAAAAGAAATCTGAAACTAAAGCTGGAAAAATGCTCAAATTATTGAGCTTATTTGCACACTGCTACCTACCCTAATCTACTACTAATATTACCGAATCAAGTAATGCAAAAATTCCAATGTATCTAGTCAAGTAGCTGTAGAAAAAAATGGGTAACTTGACTATTTGTCCACATAATCAAATTTGTAATATGTAATGGCAACTGCTGATGTATTTGATCCTAATAGAGAATATATTTTTGAAAACTTGAGTTAAAAAGAACCTCCATATAATCTATTATAGGATCGACAAAACCATGATGTGTGATATTTGATTCTAGACCTTCAATGACTAGTTGATCAATTGTATCCTCAATATTAAAACTTGAAACCACATATTCATTTTGGTACTTGACAGCATAATCATCCTCAATATGTAAGTCAAAAGGTAGTACAATTTCCTTTTGCTTAGGGGAAGGAAGATTTTCTAAGAATTCTTTAGGATTTCGTAAATAATATGACTAAATTTGAGAATTCAAAAGTTCAATGCCAATTTCATATTATTCAACAACTACCTCCAAAAAGCATGTTTTAGCTTCAGGAAATTTTTTTCTTGATTTCAAAATACAAAAGACAAACTCTAGAAAATATCCATCAAGCTGAAATTCTGATAACTGATTCCTGAATTCATTTAAGTATTCACAAGATAAAAGGCCTGCCAGAAACCTTGTCATCTTGTTTGGCATAAAATCTGGTCAGCATGTTGTGGAGTCGCCATGAATGCTTAGAAGTTGGGTTCTTTGAATCATGGAGTCGCCAGGTGAATAATTCAGCCTTCTTGTGTCTCGTCACTATCCACCATCAGTAATCAGATCTAAAATTTGATGTACTTTCGGAGGAACATAAATTGCGTCCCCAGTATGGTCGTCATTATGTTACCTCCCCGTAATTTTGAATGATGAAGGTAGAATGCTAGAGGGCCAAGACCAAAACTGCTTCGGGCATAGTATCTAGCCCTCCTAGACCCAGAGAGATATCTTCTGTTTGATATAGATTTGTTTATAGGGGCGTTTTAGGCAAGATATTAGTGGATAGGGGTTTGTTTGAAAAATTATGGTTGAGACAATAGAAGAGGGCCATTGGGCTATGGACTCAAACAGTTGTAAACTAATTCAAATGGATGAATAACCAAAATCATGTGTAACCAGGCAAGCTAGTCATGCAAAATGGATATCTATAGCTTGTGAAATGGAAAGGAGGAGGAGGAGAATAAGGTTCAATGGGAATGTATAGTAGACCGTCTCTAAATTCTGTATTCAAAACTCAAAGGAAAACATAAAATATTGTTTCAATACTGAGTAGGGTTCCCTATGGAAAATCCTACATAAAAATTTCTCATCCAAAGTAAAGAAAGAAAACAATATATGAAACTAGACAATGAAAAATTAAAGGAAAATAAGCACTTCACCACAGATCATAACACAAGAATTTGGAAAAAAAAGTGTCCTTTCAGTCATCCAAAAAAAGAGTGTTTACAACCAGATGAGCCTATTACAATGGTTTTCCCCTTCCGGGCCCTCTTGATACTGCTAATTCATACAATATTTATCTAAAATCTAAGTTAGTTACTTCGTCTGTTTCAATGATAGCCATTAATTACATTCAAGCAAAACTTTGACAAGTGGAACCATGTAGATGGTGATAAGATAAGTCTGGCCATAACAGTGGCTTTAACAGTCCGTTATTGATTACAAAGTAGGAATAATTTGGCTCTTGGGATCACGAAGAGGATATGATAAAATGAATCTGACATCTAGCCCTGCTTCTTCAGAAAACCATTGCTGGATAATTAAATCTTGTGCTGCGCTGGCTGATTTAGCAGATCTGATTGTTGTGCTTTCTTAATTGCCTTTTTCCATTGTTGTTGTTATATCATCATAGTTCTGTATGAACTCCCTTTTCCCGACTCGACCTATGGTATCTATCTCCTTATTACGATGACCTTCAAGATTATTATGTCCCTTGATCTTTTTTGGGTCTTATCCTACCAGAGTCCTTCTACCGTGTTTAGCCCTTTCTTCATAACACAACGTAAAAACCTCATACACCCAGATTTGAAATCCTTTAGATTTCAGATTTGAACTACATCGCATCCACTTTGATATCACACTTCGCACTTCAACGTCTTTAACATTTCCTCTAGCGCTTATCCTCCTGAGATTGCGAAGTGCGATATGCGAGAGGGTCCCACCAATATCACAAATCACAAGATTTAAATTTTATTTCACATCACAAAATTGAAGGCTTATCGTACATCACAAAATTTAAGGCTTATCACACATTGCAAAGTTTAGGGCTTATCTCAGATCATAAGGTTGAAGGTTTATCGCACATTGCAAGGTTTTAGGTTTATCACAAATCACAAGTTTTAATGTTTATGTTATGAGGAACGGGAGTTAAAGGCTAAAAATAATGAAGTGTGATGTGCGATGACGAAGGGTGATCTAGCAGGACAGAGATGGGGCCCATTTAATATCGAAAATAGAAAATATTAAAGTTTTTTTATGAGGAATATGAGTTAAAGGCTAAATCTGGCGAAGTGCGAACTTCGACGAGAACGGAGGTGATGTGGTGGGAAGGGTTCAACTATATTGCATCGACAGTCCGAAGAAACAAAAAATTGATGCAGTGAGAAACTTTTTGATATGATGATGCCAAAAGGTAAGGATAAAGGTAAAGAAAACAAATGAAAAGGGTGAGGTTTTATTACATCGAGACTTTGGAATAGTGAGAGTAAATGAAGAGTGAAAGGGTTTTGTTTTTTCTATGCGATAAAGGTAAATGGGCCCATAATATGATAAGGGTGGTGATGATATAATATGTGATATATTAAAAGTCTTGTTCTATGGTGTGGAGCTATAAATAAAGAAATATATGTTAAATTCAAATGGGAAATATGATATGGCTGTTAGTGGGTGGGCGGAGATGCTTTTTTAACTATAAAAAATGAATTTTAATAGTTAAAAAATGGGTTTTGAAATAAATGAAGCGTGGGACTTTAGAGTTTCGAAACATTAAGGGTAAAAGAGGGTAAATGAAATAAATGAGGGAATAAATGAATTTTTCTTTCCATTACACCTTATCAACAACACTTTCCTCTTTCCACTGAACTGAAAAGGAAGATTGATTCCTTTGAAGTCCTTGACAATCAAGATTTCCCTTCCTTTTCTGGAAATAAATGACAACCATGGCATATTATTCCCAATGTACAAGGTCTGAAAAGAATAATCAGTCACCTATGATAATATAGATTATAGGATACTAACATAATGGAACCGAGTATGATTTGAATGAATTCAATTAATTTTGTAGGGAAGTTGGGATTAAGAGGGATACTACTACTGTGTATACTCCCAAACAAATGGTTTTGCTGAAAGAAAGAATAGAACCATTGTGGAGATTGCTCGTGCCATCCATTATGACCAAGGTCTTCCAAATTTTCTATGGGGAAAAGCTCCCAACATTATTGTGTATGTTTAAAATAGATGCCCATGTTCTGCATTGGACTCCAAAAATCCCAAAGAAGTCTTCTCTGCTAAGAATACTGATGCCTCCTATTTTAGAGTTTTTGGAAGTTTTGTTTATTTTTATGTGCTGAAGGAAAAGAGAAGCTAGTTGGATGCTTATGGGTGTTAGTATGAATCTTAATTGCAAGTATATGAAAAAATACCACTTTAGTTGTGCATAACAAATATCCCTAACAGCAAAGATGGCTGCCAATATCTTTAGATATGAAATCAGGTGACCAAGATAAATGCTGCAAAAATCTAGATCTATGCATTAAAAGACATTAGGTAGTAAATAAAAACAAGAGTTGTGCCATGCATCCAATAGAAAATACAAGAATATGTTGAATTAATTTGTATTAATGGCACCTGGGAGGAAAACATAGAAGGATGTTACCAATTCTCCTCAATGGGATGGGTTCTTGTAAGCCCTCAGCACTTCATATCTAAAATCCCTCTCTCCTGATGGTGTAGAAAACCCAAAGAAAAATGGAACTCAAAGGGAGCTCACAAGAAAATGGTAGCAAAATATGACAATTATGGTGGATCAAAGTCAGAAAAAAGTATAGATCTAGGGTGATCTTTAGGAAACAAAAGGTAGTGAATGAATGGAAAAACCCTTCTATTTACAACAAAATATTGAGTTAGTATAGATATTGGTGCATAATTAAAATATTATTAACCAAATAAAGATCCAACTTTTATGGAATATTTTATTATATTTGTTGGAGGGAAAAAGAATTTGACTTGGGTCAAATCCTTTTATTTGTAAATAATAAATAAATAAATGATTTATTTATTATTTTAACAATATGGTTGAGTGATAATAAAATAAATAATGATTTATTTAATCATTTATAAATGATTTAGTCATATTTAACAAGGAATATTATTTAAATAAGGTTTAAATAGTTATTCCTAGAAAATAATAAGATAAATAATGATTTATCTAATTAATTTTCCTATTTTGGGTTAAATATAACTAGGAATATTAATTAAACTGTTGTTTAACTAATTATTCCTCATGGGGTTTCCTATTTAGACCATAAAAAACTTAATAAAGGTGGTTTACTAAGTTATTTTTCATAGTGAAAGAAATTTTACTTAGGGTAAAATTGGTCTTACATGGTGTACTTAGGTCCATCTTATAATAATAATTTATATGACCAAAAAATGGTGTAACAGGTTTCCTCCCAGCGTGCGAGCGTTAGGAGCTAATCGTATGACCGAAGTATGTTGTAAGAACTCAATAACTAGACACCGAAGGGGAAGTCAGAGAGAGAGAAATATAAGGTAGACCAAAGCGTTAGAGGACTAGACCCTGAGGATGCGAGACTTACAGGTGCGACAAGTCTCTTTTATGAGTGACCTATGCTATAGGTGGCAGGGGAGGCATACCTATGCCCGCCAAGACAAAGTAAAAAGAATAGTGTGTCCAGTAAATAAGGGATTGAACTATATGTTGGCATAAACACGAGCCCGATAAAAATATGATAATGAATTCCACGTACATACTATGCCTGGGATAACAACCAGGACTTATATAATAATATCTGAGTACATGAGATACAAATACAACCCAAATACCCTTTTAAATTTGAAAGGGCTTTGAAAATATGACTGATACATGCAATAAAAAAGGCACTGAAAAGCAACTAGGCCAACATCATCAAATATATGGAGCTGCATCAAAGGCTCTAATGAAGAGGTCATCTGGGCATGTGGGGGGCTACCTATAGGGCCACCCCCTCATGAGGGCTGGAAAATATCACACACACCTAAGAATCATCAGTCCAATCTGCTGCATCACTGAACCATCAAGTATACGGATCTTGATCATGCTATAAGGAGCTGGAGTTGAGAAATAATCAAGTCAAAGGGATATGAGAAGTCTCTTTGCTTGATCCAAGGCACCGAACAAGACTGGAAGTTGGAACCAAGGTACACTTCCCTCTAGACCTATCCTCTATAATGAATGATCTGATGTCGACAGAAGGAGCTCCTCCATAGGTGAGGCAATAAGGGGTCCTCAACTAAGGCTTGAGATAAAATATTAGAGTGACTGATAGACTGACACCAGGGATGATGATGAAATGGGGGGTACTGAGTAGCAGAAGAACGACTTCCACTTTTAGAGCATAAAGCGCATGGATGACCTGGTAGCGACTAAAAAAATATCATGAGGTATAGGGGACAGTGGGACTAAAGGTCATAATGTGTGACACGAGAGAGGGACCAAGCAATGAAGGATGGAGAACTATAGCGGGATACAAAGGGACTCAGGATAAACTCCATGAATGCAATGGTGACTCAACTCGGATGCTCTAAACAAGGGTGACTCGATGATGCTACCACACAGTAAAGGTATAATGGGGACCATGAAAACATGAGTACAAGATGGTAACTCATGACGAAAATCGACACAATCATGGACAAGTATGGAGGCAAAGTGGTGCCCCAAGGACAAGTATTGTAAGTCAAGAGATTAGATTTTGAGGAGTGGTGAAGTGACGCTTCTTGGAAAAAATGTGTCCTGATGAAGTGTCAAATCACAAAAATTTATGAGCTGGCTACCTAAAATAAATAAAACATGCATTTCGGGAGGGAAATGCTAAGGGTAATATTTCTTAAGATAGAGTGCATTGCGAGGGTTAGGAAGGGGGTGTCCTTCGAAATCCTTTAAGAGGTATGCCCCCTTTCCTAAATCCTTACTGATGATGTAAAGGCCTAGCCATAATGAGTCAAACCTCCCATGACCAAGGACTTCATGGGCCTGGTCATACACTAGAACAAGATCACCTTCGTGAAAAGTACGAGGGTAGAATTTTCGGTCATACTGAGCTTTGGTGCATTTCTTAGCCACTTCGATGGTTTTCAATGCAACACAACAGTTTTCGGAAGCACGCTCAAGCATGATAAGTCGTTGTTCTAAAGGTTGAGTGTCAAGGAGAATTTCAACAGCTAGATGAAGGGAAGGGATTTCACACTCGATTGGTAAAATTGCGTCCTCTCCTGATGGTGTAGAAAACCTAGAAAAAAATGGATCTCAAAGGGAGCTCACAAGAAAATGGTAGCAAAATATGACAATGATGGTGGATCAAAGTCAAACCAAAAGTATAGATCCAGAGTGATATTTAGGCAACAAAAGGTAGTGAATGAATGGAAAAACCCTTCTATTTATAACAAAATATTGAGGTAGTCTAGATATTGGTGCATAATTAAAATATTATTAACCAAATCAAGAACCAAATTTTATGGAATATTTTATTATATTTTTTGGAGGGAAAAAGAATTTGACTTGGGTCAAATCCCTTTATTTGTAAATAATAAATAAATAAATGATTTATTTAATTATCTATAAATGATTTACTCATATTTAACAAGGAATATTATTTAAATAAGGTTTAAATAATTATTCCTAGAAAACTATAAGATAAATAATGATTTATCTAATTAATTTTCCTTATTTGGGTTAAATATAACCAAGAATATTAATTAAAATATTGTTTAACTAATTATTCCTTGAGGAAAATCAAATAAATGTATATTTATTTAATATTTCCTCATGGGGTTTCCTGTTTAGACCGTAAAAAACATAATAAAGGTGGGTTACTAAGTTATTTTTCATAGTGAAAGCAATTTTACTTAGGGTAAAATTGGTCTTACATGGTGTACTTAGGTCCATCTAATAATAATATTTTAGATGACCAAAAAATGGTGTAACAATGGGAATAAAGGAATGTTTCTGGGCTATAGAGAAACTTTAAAGGCATATATAATCTATGTGCCTAGACAAAGGGAAGTGGAGATATGCCACAATGTCACCTGCGATGAATATGTTGCCCTCAGGAAATTTATGGATCTTCCTAACTCAAAGTAAGACAAAGAAGAAGAAGAAGAAGAAGGAGGGAAGCTAGAAGCCGAAGGATAAATCGATGCCTGATGTTGGAGGTGTGATGGATCCTATTGATCCACCTCCTTCAAATAAAAGGAGGCCCTCGTGTCTTAGAGACACTCTCCAATATGTCTAGAGACATATTACTCTGAGAGGAACATTCCATGAAAGAAATAATACAAATAGGTACAAAGGGTACCTAGCAGCCATGAGCACTATTGTACAATCTCAGCCTGGAAATTTTGAACAATCTACAAAGCATCAAGTTTGGAAGGATTCTATGCACGAAGAATATGAGTCTACAATTAATAATTATTTCTAGGATTTGGTCCCAAGACTAAAGGAAAAATCTCTTGACACCTTGAAATAGCTCTACAATATTAAGCATGGAGCCGATAGAAGTGTTGAAAAGTACAAGGTAATATTTGTTGCCTGAGGCTTATCTCAAAAGGAAGGTATAGATTATGACGATATATTTGCACCTATTTCCTTCTAAACCACCATCCAATAGATCATTTCCCTTGTTCCAATGTATGGATGGAGTCTCCATTAGATGGATGTGAAGACTGCTTTCGTACATGGTTCAATCAAGGAAGAGGTTTATGTGGAGCAACCTCTATGGTTCAAAGTCCAAGGTAGAGACACACACACATATATATATATATATACAGGTTGAAAAAATCCCTCTATGGGTAGAAGCAAGCCCCTAGTGCTTGGTATGAGAGGATTTATAGCTACTTGATGAAGTTGGGCTTCACTCGAAGTAATGCTGATCCAAACCTTTATTTTAAGGTTGATAAATATAGGCCTCTCATTTTAGTTCTCTATGTGGAGAATCTCTTCCTCACAAGTGTTGACCCCCTTTTTCATCAATGTAAGAGGGAGCTAGCTTCTAAGTTCGAGATGAAGGACCTAGGATTGTTACATTATTTCCTAGGCTTGGAGGATTGGAAAAAGCCAACTCAGATTTTCCTTTCTTAAGGAAAATATGTTGTGAAGTGGCTGGAGATATTTGGGATGGTGGACTGTAAGTCTGTGTCGACACCGATGGAACTCAAATTTAAGAAGTTGTGTGGAAGCACTGCTAGGCCCGAGCCGGGAAATCCTGCCAAGTATAGAAAAGTTGTAGCGTCCTTGATGTTCTTATTGAACTCACATCTGGACATATGTTTTGTAGTCAACAGTTTGAGTCAACATATGGTTGAGCCTCATCACATTCACTAGATTGGTGCCAAGAATATATTTAGATATCTTTGTGGCACAATAAACCATCGGCTGAGGTACACTACTGAGAGTATGAGGCTCCTTGGATATACCGATGTTGATTCGACAAGAATTGTGGTGGATCGTAATAGAATATTTGGATTTTTCTTCACCTTGGGTTCTACTTCGATCTCTTGGATGAGTAGGAATCATAAATTAGTTTCTTTGAGCACCATTGATACCAAATACATTACACTGAGTATGGAATTTTGTGAAGCTATTTGGTTGAGAAATATATTCAATGAGTTATTTGGGCATGTGCCAGATACCATTATTATCCTTTCTAATAAACAGAGTGGGATTCATCTTTCGGAGAATCTCGTGTTCCACAACCGATCCAAGAATATTGATATTAGGTACCACTTTGTCTAGGACATCGTACAGCGAGGCGCCATAAGGCACGATCACATTGGGACTGATGAGCAAGTCTTAGATATTCATAGGAAGGCCCTCAAGAAGGTCAAATTCTTAACCTTCCATGAGAATCTTGGATTCATGGATAGACCCTATTGTGAGGTTCCCGCTTGAGTTGGACTATGAGCTCTGCGAGTTCGAAGGGGCTTGGGGATAGCTTCTTGGAGCTATAAGAAACCACATGATTAGGTTTGTTGAACCTTGTTGGTGTGCTACTTCTCCACCATTATGATATTGAGTTGGTTCACCCTCTCTTTTATATACACCCCACATGCATCCTACCCATGGAGTTTTGGGACTCATGGCAAGTACCTCTCATTTGGCCAATGAGGTGGGAAATATGGATAGAGACCAATAGAATGACCGAAAAACGCATTTTGGATTATCGTACTCTCTATGTCTAGGATGGGTTGTGTCCAACAACTTGATTTGGGATCAAGTCTGGATGAGGTTCTTACCTCTAAAATGACTTTGGGTCAGTATGTGCCTCTCTTGAGTCCCATTGAGGTTTTAACATTTAAGCTGACTTTGGGTCAACAAAGTGTGTTGCCTTTGTGAATTACTCTCGTTGTGTGAAGAAGAGCCAGTAAATCATGCTACAGTAGGATGAAACAAGAGCGCATGATGATACATGATGTTACAATATGGTATTGTATAATAAGATTGCATAGGTGGACATATGGAGTTATCCCTAGTTGAGAGGGAGTGTTAATTTTGGGCAACTAGGTCCACACTCCATCCTTCATTACTCATATGATGATGATGATATTTTTGTTGGTTTCCTCTTTCATAGAGGTGCAAGATTCATCTAACTATCATCTTGTTTGGATGAGAATAACTTATATTTTGATTTTATTTTCCACACATGTGCAATTTTTCAAGGTCAGCATGAATTGTAATGTAGGATCACAAGCCCAACAGATGTGTCACACACCCTCATTGATGAATATAAATTGGAGATACTTGATGTTTATTTGGTCATCATCTCATCACACACATTCCTCATGATATGATTGGTTCATACATTCTAGAAGAGGCTTCTCTCTCTCTCCCACATGTGAATATGGATGTCGGAAATATGGATTATGATGGAAATGGATGCCAAAAATATGGATGTCGGAAAAATGGATGGCAGAAATGGATTCCAGAAATCTCGATGTCAGAAATACGGATGTCGGAAATATGGAGAATGCTAGAAATGGATGTCAGAAATGGATGCCAAAAATGGATGTCGGAAATTAATGCCTAAAATATGGATGCTAGAAATGGATTTTGGAAATATGGATGTTGGAAATATGGATGTTGGAAATTTGGATGCTGGAAATTTGGATGATCTCGGAAATGGATGCCAAAAATATGGATGCCATGAGTATGGATGCTGAAAATCCTTTTGTTGACTTGTGTTGACTATTTTGGGAGTTGTCTCATGAGGTGTGTCTGACACTTAAGGAAGGATTATTTTGTATGTGTTTGATTGAACCTCAAGAAGTTGAAAGTGCTGGTTTGACTAGCCGAAGTGTTTGCTGGCTAGGGAATCCTGTTGACTGCTATAATAGACATTTCTCTCTATCTTTGATGGACAAGAATAATTGTAAATTATGATTTATTATACTGGCTTGTCTTCTATTGATATATTATTATGTTCTATCAACATTTACTTTCAATGATTATGTGATTGCTAATCTGAATTGGGCCTATAAGAAAGATTGAAGTAAACTAATTTAAACGTAGAACATACCATGGGTATCTAAATTTAACAATCATGTTCTTTGAAACTTTATTGAAAATAAATGGTGGGATGCTAGTAATATGTTTGTTCTTTTTAGTGCCTTGAATTCCATGCAAAAGGAAAAACTTGAAGGCTTCAACAAGAGAAAATACATTTATATAGAAATTAAAGGGTAATCTTGCATATGAATATATGTTGTTTTTTTGACATGAAGGTAGATTGCAAGAAGTATTCTTGATTTCATTATCTTTACCAAGGGCATAGTTGGTGTTGGTTGATTGAGCCTTCATTTTTTTATTTGATTTCCACTGTCCCTGATCAAGTGATCGTCCTCTCTTTGAAATCTGATCATTTATTTGGTTTTTTTCCCTGTAGATATGTGATAAAAAATTCTTATTCTTGGGATTTTGATATAATGGAGGAAGGGTATATTTTTTAATTCTAGCTATACACTATATCCTTTTTATAACAACAAAGGAATCTCCATAGATATTTAGATTAGAAATATGTAGAAAATAAGATAATTACAATAGTAATTTATGATAAAATAGTTCAATAAAATTGTTTGAAGCCTTTCAAATGTTGCAAGAGAAGGAGAAGAAATGTGAATCTATGAAATAGATAAGGCCTCCTAATCCACCCAAAGAACATTTTTGTTGTGATGCTCCATCAGAAAAATACCAAAACTTTCTTTTACAATTTCAACTTCAGAGTTGTTTTGTAGAAGGCTTATATATCAAAATATAAGTCTAGAGGGATAGACTACATATTTCCATTATGATTTAGGATTGAACTTGATTTTCAAATATAGAAATGTTTCTTTCAACCCATATTTCCCCAACTAAAAATTAAGTTAGATATTTTATATTGTTGGGTGGACTTCCTTCTTAGCCATTAATTTAGGAATTCATCGACAGAGTTCCCTTGCCAAGTATGGGTTGTTCCAATGGATTTTTGAATCTCTTTCTAGGCACTAATTATGAAGAGACATTTCATGAAGAGATAGGGTATATTTTTTTCATCCTCCAAAAATAGTGAACATCTACTAAACCCACAAATTTTTTTTTATGAAGAATCTCCCAGGTTGGAGCCTTATCCTTAAGGAGCAACCACATAGAGAGCTTAATTTTTGGTAGTAAATTTTGTTTCCAGATCTTTTTAACCCACCAAAGAGGTGGGGGATTAGTTGCCTATTCTACAATGGTGATATACTTATATTTGGATCTATAGATGCTTATAGGAGAATAGGATCAAACCAGTGTTTATTTAAAAGCTAAGAGAGAGATGATATTATGGAGAAGATATTAAATGTATTGGTTCCATTCAAGAGAAAATTCCCCCTTGATATGCAAATATTCTGCCATCTTCCATAAATTGTTAACCTAAAAATACCATATGAGGAAAGGAATTATTTGTTAGCCTCGTACTCATGTAGAAAATCAATAAGTCCAGGTATTGACAAAATAATGAAATTATGAAACTTGGAAAATATAGTTCCTACTTGTCTTTGATGTGCTCATCAATTCTGGTATGAGTCTTTTCCTAATACTTGGGAGTTTTTTTAGGTGTATTTCTTTGATAAATTCTCTCCGAATAGTTAGCCTCTTAGATTGGTGTGTGGTTGATATAGTCAATCAACTAAGAGATTGCATGTACAATATAGACTAACTATCTTGAGACATAGCTTGCTGCAATTATATACTATCATCATTCTTTTTTAATATAGAATTAGGCTTAAAAGCCTTTTCCGCCATGTTTATGGTTTCTATGATATTATTTTGTTTTTATCAATTATCTTCAGTTGGTATCAGAGCCATTTTAGTCTTAAGAAGAATGACCCATACTCTAAGAGGCCAAGAGCATGAATATTAGAAGACTTACACTTTTTTTGACAAGAAATTTAACATGAGGATCGAACTCCTGAAGAGAATTGATACCAGATCTATATCAGATCCTCTGATTACTTTGTCGATCAAAGGGAAGTTGGTGTACAACGTTTTCCCACAGTGAAATCTAAAATTATATGTGAGAATACGAGCCCAAGTTTGTACATGATCTCTAACTCTCAATGTTAGCATACACACAGTGATTCAGGAACTACATCAAATAATTAAAGGATATCATTAGAAAAACAAAATATTGGCACCAAAATTTGTGATCTAGAGAGAATGAGTGTTTCACCCAGTGGAGCATGGATTGGAGCTTCGGTCTAACTGAAGTTGTATGGCCATCAATATTCCTATTCTATAGTCAAATCAAATCATAACTTGTGAGTTAATGCATCGATTGGATTTTTGTTACTAGGAAAATGCTATAGTGATTGTGTTAGTTGAAGTTCAATTTAGTTCACCAAATATGATGCAGGAATGATCAGAACAAAAGAGCCATGAATAAATATTGGAACTGAGAATTGGATAGAGGAATTTGCACCAGTTTTAAGATTCCATAACGCTCAACTATATTTTCGGATATATAATTGCAGCTGCAAAATGCTCCTCTTTGGAAATCTAACCTAGTTTAAATGCTCCAGTATTAATCATATGCATGTTGTTTCATGCTCCACAAAATACTGACTACATTAGAATCAAGAGGTTCAAGTACCAATGTTTTCGTTGATAGAAGATACAAATTTTCCCAACCCGCTACCAACCCCTTGTCCTCTCAGCATGGAATAACAGCGCCAAGCCTATGGAAAATACCAGCGTGGAGCCTTTTTAACTGACTTGCAAACTGCGTGAAGCCACCACTTTGCCAAAGATGATCCAACCAAAGATATGTTTCAAGGTTTATGGCAGAGCATTGAATTTCTAAGAAGAATGATATAGTTAGTTTGAATTAATTCCACCTTGTTTAAACCATAAAATTAAATATTTAGCATTGCATTCATATATATCTATGTGAGTTCTGAAATTTTTTCTAGTGTTGTTAGGTTTTGGTCCTTTATAAACGTCACTCATAGTGGCCAAGGAAGCAGAAGGCGGTGGATGAAAGGAGGCTTATGCAGATTTTTGTTCTTGAGAGTTGATTGATTTACACGTTTTCACTGAATTTGAAAATTTTGAATGAAACAGACATGTTTAAGAAAATATCCTTGTGAAAGAGGAGACCTACCAACTATAGTGACATGTTCGAAGTCGACTATAGAACATTTTTTGATCTGGTGTGAAAAGGATTTTGTGAAATGGCCACCGGAATTGAGGTAATGTCGTTAAATGTGATGGGATTTTAACTCTTGAATATGTCAATGGATTCTTTTGCTAATTTATGGATAGGATGGTGAATAGCATAAATAGCCCTTGAACCCAAAGAAATGAAGAAACTAAAGGAAAATTGGCAAAGTGATGACCATATCTGAATCTAGTCCATAACTCAGTATAGGTTTGTGTGATTTTCCAATATTTACTCTGTTATAGGTCAATTTGGGCACCATTCCCAATGACCTAGTTAACTGGACATCATCCCCAAAATTGAAGAATAGGGTCTATCATCCCCTATCATTTCAGTTTCTACATACCCTAGGACAAAGAACAAAGAACAAATCATATATGACTTCCATTACAAAGGTTTCTAAGATTTGAATTTTATATTATATCACATGTGAACTCACCAACACTACCTCTCAAGGGATTAAGTGTATTGCATATGTAGATAACCCCACTCAAGGGTGCTTTGAAAAGAACTTCCTGACACTCATGAGTGCGTTGGGCAAATTGGGAGTGAAATTCTCATTGTTCCAGAATCTCCACTTGGCTAGTGCCCTCTAGAAGTGTTCACATGTATTAAACCTTGAATCCATGTGTCCATTTGATACATATGATACTGGGAACATGTATTTCCTATTATTATAAATTCATTAACTGTAAAACTACCTTAAGCTCCTCTATAAATTGAGCACATATCATAGTGCTTCGTAAGGAAGAATTTGAGTAGAGAAATTCTGATGGAATTACAATTGAGGAGTTGATTTGTGTAACATGATGTTGAAGAGATGTGCATTTTGATGAGGCTGACATGCTGCTAGAGATGGTGACATCAAATAAAATGACTAGGTTGTAGCCTCCCCTTCTATCAATTAATAAAGATTGCTGCTTAGTTTCCCACATATGTATCTGTCTAAGCTTTTGTCTTTCATATTATGAATTCTTATATGATGTATATGGTTTATTTTTCATTGATTTAACTAAATAACTTGAATAGACATTTGTATTATTTCTATTTCTTGTTGTTCAGTGTTCATATTTGCAGGAAATATTTTGGCGATCTAGCTCGGATTTGAAGCTACAAAAAGAGTGACAGGAGGAGAATTGGAAGTGATTGGACTCTAATTAAGTTTCTTGATTTGTTCTATGTGTATATTTACTATTAGAAAAATTAGTTTCAAATTCTTTAACCTGTTGTTTTAGATGAAAACCATGTATAGGGAATAATGTTTTATTAGTAATCCATAATTCCGCATAACAAATTCCCAATGACTTGGATAACTGGACATCATCCCCAAAATTGATGAATAGGGTCTATCATCCCCTGTCATTTCAGCTACTACATGCCCTAAGACAAAGAACAAAGAACAAATAATCTATTAATTCCACTGCAAAGGTTTCCAAGATTTTAAGTTTACATTATATCATATGTGAGCTCACTAATGCTCCCTGTCAAGGGACTAAGTGCATTGCATATGCAGGTAACACCACTCAAGGGTGCTTTGCAAAGCACTTCCCAACACTCATGGGTGCGTTGGCCAAATTGGGAGTGAAATTCTCATTGTTCCAGAATCTCCACTTGGCCAGTGCCTTCTAGAAGAGTTCACATGTGTCAAACCTCGAATCCATGTGTACATTTGATACCTCCGAGACTGGTGACATGTCTTGCCTATTATTAGAAAGTAATTTATTGTAAAACTACCTTCAACTCCTCTATAAATTGACCACATTTCATAGTGTTTGGTAAGGAAGAATTTGAGTAGAGAAATGATGGTGGAATTTCAATTGAGGAATTGATTTCTGTAACATGCTGTTGGAGAGATGTGCATTTTGATGAGGATGGGATGCTGCTGGAGATGGTGACATCAAATCAATCACTGGGTTGTAGCCTCCCCTTCTATAAATTAATAAATATTATTGCTTAGTTTCCCCAGAACTGATGAATAAGCTCTCTCATCCCCTATCATTTCAGTTGCTACATGCCCTAAGACAAAGAACAAAGAACAAATAATCTATGACTTCCATTGCAAAGGTTTCCAATATTTTAAGTTTATATTATATCATATGTGAGCTCACCAATGCTGCCTCTCAAGGGACTAAGTGCATTTCATATGCAGGTAACCCCACTCAAGGGTGATTTGAAAATAAATTCCCGACACTTATGAGTGTGTTGGTCAAATTGGGAGTGAAATTCTCATTATTCTGGAATCTCCACTTGGCCAGTTCTTTCTAGAAGAGTTCACACGTGTCAAACCTCGAATCCATGTGTCCATTTGATACATTCGAGACTGGGAAAATTTATTGCCTATTATTATAGAGTCATTAATTGTAAAACTACCTTAAGCTCCTCTATAAATTGAGCACATATCATAGTGCTTGGTAAGGACGAATTTGAGTAGAGAAATGATGGTGGAATTTCAATTGAGGAGTTTACTTTTGTAACATGCTGTTGGAGAGATGTGCATTTTGATGAGGCTGGGATGCTACTGGAGATGGTGACATCAAATCAATCACTGGGTTGTAGCCTCTCCTTCTATCAATTAATAAATATTGCTGCTTATTTTCCCACATATGTATCTGTATAAGCTTCTGTATTTCATATTATGAATTCTTATATGATGTATATGGTTTATGTTTCGTTGATTTAACTAAATAACTTGAATATGCATTTGTATTATTGTTATCTTTTTCTGTTTAGTGTTCATCTTTACAGGAAATATTTTGGCGATCTAGCTTGGATTTGAAGCCATAGCAAGAGCGACAGAAGGAGAATTGGAAGTGCTTGGACTCCAAGTAGTTTCTTGATATGTTCTGTGTGTCCATCTACTATTAGGAAAAGTAGTTGCAAAGTATTTAACTTGTTGTTCTAGATGAGCACCATGTCTAGGGAAGAATGTTTTATTCGTAATCCATAATTCCGCATAAAAAATTCCCAATGACCTGGTTAATTGGACATCATCCCCATAACCGATGAATATGGTCTATCATCCCCTATAATTTCAGTTGCTACATCACATAAGACAAAGAACAAATAACAAATCATCTATGACTTCCATTGCAAAAGTTTCCAAGATTTTAAGTTTATATTATATCATATGTGAGCTCACCAACGTTGTCTCTCAAGCGACTAAGTGTGTTTCATATGAAAGTAAACCCACTAAAACATGATTTTCAAAGCACTTCCCGACACTTATGGGTGCGTTGGTAAAATTGGGAGAAAAATTCTCATTGTTCTAGAATCTCCGCTTGGCCAGTGCCTTCTAGAAGAGTTCACATGTGTCAAACCTCGAATCCATGTGTCCATTTGATACCTCTGAGACTGGGAACATGTCTTGCCTATTATTGGAAATTCATTGATTGTAAAAATACCTTTAGCTCCTATAAATTGAGCACATATCCTAGTGCTTGGTAAGGAAGGATTTGAGTAGAGAAATGCTGGTGGAATTTCAATTGAGGAGTTGATTTGTGTAACATGTTGGTGGAGAGATGTACATTGTGATGAGGCTGGGATGCTACTGGAGATGGTGACATCAAATCAATCACTGGGTTGTAACCTCCCTTTATATCCATTAATAAAGATTGATGCTTACTTTCCCACATATGTATCTGTATAAGATTTTGTCTTTCATATTATGAAATCTTATCTGATGTATATGGTTTATATTTCATTGATTTAACTAAATAACTTGAATATACATCTGTATTATTGATATATTTTTTTGTTTAGTGTTCATATTTGCAGGAAATATTTTGGCGATCTAGCTCGGATTTGAAGCTACATCAAGAGCGACAGAAGGAGAATTGGAAGCGCTTGAAATCCAAGTAAGTTTCTTGATCTGTTATGTGTGTCTATTTACTATTATGAAAATTAGTTGAAAAGTATTTAACCTGTTGTTCTAGATGAGCACCACATCTAGGGAATAATTCTTTATCCGTAATCCATAATTCCGCATAACATACTAAATAAACTCCTTATCGTTTAGCTCACATGTTCAAATCAAAATCGTCCCACATCACCTCAAAATATGTATATAATCGAAGGCAATATGGAAGCGTTGGAATAAAAATTTCATTGGTTATGTCTTTGATTTATAGAAGGTATAACCGCAACAGTTTTGTATGAAGATTTATTTTCAATAGAAATTTTCAATGTGGCAAGTTTTAATTTGTTGTTAGTCTAAAGAGTGTAAGCAATGTCACTTCCAAATACGCTATAAAATAAATTATTTTAAAATCTAGAATAGAAGTCCATAGTGGTGTCTAATTAACGGTGATGTTAATTTTTTTCTTATGAATATATAGTAGTGTGGAAGCTTTTGGATGTATCATGGAACCAAAACATGTCAGAAGTAATTGACATTATTGATGGTATGATAAAGTGTTTTGGTGGATTCCATGGCCTAAGCACTTGCACTCAAAACGGTACTTGGTTTTGGATACTGGAGGCGCATGTGTTAACATGGAGCCTGGAAACAATATCAGCCTAGGAGGAGTTCACATAGTCAATTTTTTTTGCATGGAATTATAATTAAAGATGAAAATTCATAGAGATCCAGAAATTATGATTTATATGTTTCCCTTTTTTTCTTTTGCAATATTTTAATGCAAGGAATTATGAGAGAGACTTAGTGGGAAAAGTTACGTGATATTATTTTTTAAGGAGCCGAGATTTATGAGAGAGGATTTATATAATATTTTGTGAAGTGTGAAACACAGTGGTAATAGTTCTTGTTTTTAAGAGAATCAATCAGATAGTTCTTGTTGAGAAGAAGCTTGGTAGTTTATGTACCATAATATTTAATAGAAGGGATATATTTTTTGTGGTGTTGAAGTGTTCTATATCTGCCCAAAATCTGAATAAGGGGATCTTAGGTACACCTTTCTAGCATGTGATGGTGATTTTATTCTTGGAGGCTTATGGTATTTTGCCTCTAGTTTTGACGCTATAGCTGTGATTTTTCCATCATTCAAAAATACACTAAAGGAGTTTAAGAATTTGTAATCAAGTAGCTACAATTAAGGACAAACAAGAAAATCACATATCTTCAAGCACCCAAAATTAAGAAGATGGAAAGAACAAACTCAAGCAACCATCAACATTCCAAGACAAGTCTACATCAACAATCAACTACATCAACAACATTTGCATTAATTCAACATCATTTTTTGAACAATTCACTTCAAACCATTTTTTGTAAGGGCTAGATCAAATCAAAATGAAATTGTATTGTAACTAGAAAATCATAATATTTTGTAAGTTAAATTATTAAGTTGAATTGGAATTTTACTGGGTGCATTCTTGGTTGAGCCTAACACCCAAGATAGCCATTAAGTAAAATTGATAGGGGGTTACATTATTTAAAAGTCATAATAAGTCATTTGAACTCGTCATATAATTGTTTTAAAATCATTAACTTGGGTGCATTTTCAGTGGTATCCAACACCCTAAGCTTGTTAAAAAAAATAAATCAAGTGAGTGTGAAATTGAAAGAAGAAAAGCACAAATCTAAGATCAAGCGAGCATGAAATTCATGAAAAAAAAATGAAGCAAATGAATTCAAGTGAACGAGTTCAAGAGTTTAATCGAGGGAGTTCAAATGGAGAAAAGTATTATTTCTATGAATAGTCTGATACTATCCACTATTGAGGACACAGTGAAAATAAGCAAAACCACTCTTGCATATATTAAAATTTATCTACATCAGGCACATGAAATGATTTAGCTTCTCCAGCCTGAGTCATAGCTACAACATGATGAGCTACATTAGAAGAGTCATGTTTCTAAGACATTCACCAATACAAATGCAGGAGATGATGATTCCAAGCCACTGAACGATACAACTTCAAGTGTTGAAGTTGTACGTGAACAACTTCAACCTTATTTTCCAATAAAATCAACCCATGGGAATAAATTCAATGCAACAAAAGTTGACGTGGTTTAGGATATGAAAAATATGACAACAATTTGCATATTCCTGATTATTCAAAATCAATGAAGTTCATCAATGGAGGATTTATTGATCAAGAAACATAAAAAATAAATGAGAAAGTTGAATAAAAACCAAAATTTCAACATTTTCAAAGAACGTGTCATATGTAATATCATTGTTTTTATCTCCATCCTTGTCACCATTGTGGAAAGGAAAATAACTCGTTAGAGAGATGTTCAAAACAAAAAGAACCAACCAGATTGAAGATTTATTATGTATGGATTGATCCTTGGGAGTGGTTATCTACACTCACATTATTGTATATGTTTTACTTCAAAATTCAATCTCACACGGAGACAAATATTTCAACCAATAGTGAAAATATGGTACTCTCATGCACCTGAAAGGGGGAGTATAATACTGAAACTCTCCTACATATGAAGGGGGGTGGGGAGTTCGAAACAAATGAATATAGTTATGGTATCTCCTTTGAGTTGACAAAGGGGGGAATTTATGATGATGTTTTTTAGACTAAAAGTTTCTATAACAACACAATTTTCTAGGGGGAATCAAAATTTATCAGTTGATAAGCGATTAGGATGCTGATTGAGAGTACATTTGTGGGTATTTTTGTTCACTTGGATGGTCATTAAACCTAACAAAGAATATATAGATCCTTTTGCATTGTAGTTTGGCATTTCATTGAGTTGTCTATAATTTTCAAGGATGTGTCATATTTTCAGTTGATTCACTTCTCTTAGCTCATTATATTCATATTGGAGGTTTCGACATCTAGTTTTTCTGTGTTTTCAGGAAAATTTTCATTGAGACTTAGCTCAATAGTTTCAACATGAAGAATTGGATATCGTAGCAGTTTCTTACTATGTACTTATGATTAAGGGGGGGAATGTTAGCCTCATACTCACATAAAAAATTAGTAAGTCCAGGTATTCACAAAATAATAAAATTATGAAACTTGGAAAATATAATTCCTACTCTTCTTTGATGTGCTCGTCAATTCTAGAATGAGTATGTTCCAGATACTTGGGAATTTTTAGAGGTCTATTTGGTTGAGATATTCTCTCCAAATATTTATCCTTGTAGATTGGTGTGTGGTTGAGATATTCACTCAACCAAGAGCTTCCATGTCCAAGATAGACTAACTATCTTGAGACATAGCTTGATGTGTCTATATTGTATCATCATTATTTGTGAATATACAATCAAGATTAAAATCCTTTTCCAGCATGTTTCTGGTCTCTCTCATATTAATTATTTTTATTAATTATATTCATGGTTTAAGAAGAAAATGAATTGAGAATGTAGAGCATGGATATGTTCTTCTAATAGGATATGTGATTCCCCATTTCCCATCGAGGGATCCTTCCCAACGAGAAATTTTGAACCATATTTGGTTTTCCTTTTGAGGTCTTGAAAAATGATATTACCAAAGTTTTTTTATAGCTTTATAGACTAAATATTTGAAATAATATTGTATTATAGGTGATCTTGCCCAATCCAAAATATTAGTTGGGTTAATGTATTTTTTAACCATAGTTTGAACCCAAAACCCAAAGCCATAAGCTAGTTGTTATACACCTTTCTTAGCTAGACCTGTTGAGAACCATATGAGGATTTTTAATCCCCATCCTCCTAACTATTTTGGAAGGGAAATAGAAGACCAAAACGTTAGAGAAAAGGGTCTATAGCATGGTTCCCAACCCAAATGTATCTTAAGGAGATTTCCTTAATTCTATGAAATACTCCTAGGAGAACCAACGCTAGAGAAGCCCAATATACTGGAATAGATTTAATCAAAACCTTGCAAAGGATCAAACTTCCAACTCTAGATACCATTATTTGCACCAATTTTTTATATGAGTTTGATTTTGGGAATTTTTGGAAGCTCAATCCTCCTTTCTATAATTGTTTGGCTTTAAAATAAATTGTAGATATTTTAGGGTGTCTCCAAGAGGCGAAGGGGTAGCTAAATGAATTATGGACACATGGTCATAATTGTATTGGTTAAGGGAAATCCCAACCAGAGTAGACTTTGCACATTTTATCATTATAATAGTATCCATGTAGAATAATTATAGGATACAAATTATGGTTTTTAAGCCTCCAACATCCATTGAAATGAAGAGGATAATATAATACAAAAATAAAATTTGTAAGTGAACATGTAGGGGATATCTCAATACCTATTAAAAGATGATGTCTATTTTCATCGAGGATATCACTACTAAGATATTCAACCACTGAAAGAATTAGGATATGGGACAAGGGAAATCCTCTTTGATACCTCTCTAAGGATTGAGGAAGGATGTATTGGACCCATAGTTCAAATGAGCCATCGAAGAAATGCTAATTCAACTATGGTTCTGATTTTCAATTAAAGGGTTGAACCCAAGGTGAAGCATAATCAGTCTGATGTAAATCCAATCCACTCTATCAAAGCCCTTTGACAGATCTAGTTTATAGATATCTATTTTTTTCGTATGGATATGGATAGAGTGGTGGCCCTCTTGAGTGATTCCAATTGCATTCTGTATTTTTCTGATCCTTCAAAAAATAAAACTATTCTAAAGAGATGTGCTCAGAAATAGATGGATTTAAATGAAGGGATATTATATTTGATATTATTTTATAAATATAATTGTAGAGAGAGATGGAATGTAACTAGCCAAAAGAGACAATCTTATCTAATTTTGGAATGAGGGTGATGAAAGTAGCATTGAAGGGGCCTATAACTCTACCATGTTTTCTAGAATATTCCACCACTTTCAATAAGTCATCACTAATAAATTATAAGTAAGTTTGATATAATTTAATGGAGATGTCATTTGGATCTCAGATTTCATCCTTTTGGAATCTTTGTAAAGCATTTTATAACTCTGGTTTGGAGATTTATTTCATAAGCTCTTCATTGTCACCTTCATTGATAAATTGGGGAAAGAAGGAAACCATTTGGAGAATATTTTCAATACTTTCTCATCCAATATTTTTGAAAATTTCCTTGAAATATGATATTTCCGCTTCATTTATGCCCTTGAATGAAGTGGATTTAAAACCATGAATATTACTTCTTTCCCATAGAGTGATTATGTTATTCCAATGGTTTTCTATGTTATCAAAGTATTTCATATTTTCATCCTCTTCCTGAAGATAAATGGCTCTAGTTTTTAAACACCATCCCTTCTACTTCTCCATAAGTGGGATATTTTTTTTTCACCTCAAGGTATTTTTGGGAAGTGAATTTCTCATTAGAGAGAGAGGAATGGTCACTATTTTCTAGGAGCTCCCTTAATTTTCCCTTAATTTTAAATAAATCATCTCATCCTAACAATTTTTCTCCTTTTCTCATTATGAGATAATTAATTTTATCTTTTTTAATCTTTCCTATAACTGAATCAGAGAGGATGATACCAGAGCGGGATTAGAGGTAGACTAATCCACCTTCATTTCTTCAATAAGGGATGGGTGTTCAAGCTAGTTAGTATTCAATTTTAAGCGCCCCATAGGATTTTCAGATCTAGGAATCATGTGCAATATAATTTGATTTTGATCCAACACTCCCCGAGAAACTACCCATTGGTGGATTTGAATTTTTTGATCAAAAAGGGTTTCCAAGATTAGGAAGAAATCCAGTCTCTTTGCAATGTATGCAAGTCCAATCCTATTGTTCTTCCAATGATCTAGGTGGATATTGGTGGTCGACCACATATTCCACTTGGACCCCCACCATTGTTTCTTTAATTTTTTCAGTTTCCTAATTGTAGCACAATTTACTATTTTTGGTACTTTTTCGAGTCCTCAACTTCAAGAGTCGTTTTGAGGCCCTAAAAAACGTTTTTTTTTGGAAAATCACCGTCGGCGAATGTAAGTATTCAACTTGAAATTCATTGTCAGTAGTTGTAGACCTCAAATAGATATTTATAACAAGGTTTAGTGTGCGTCAAACGAAGATCGTATGCCAAACTTACGACCCTGGGAAATTGATGTACCAATTTACCTCAACGAGGCCCATAGTTTGGTGTTTCATTTGATAGGGTTATGTTTTTATATGTTTATGGTTTTCCATTGTTTCTCAATAATAAATAGGCCTTCGAGCCTCATTGTGACACAATTAGGAGGCATGTATCCACCACATAGCTTCTCATAGATAAGCTACCATTGCCCTAGATAGTTTATGTCCATTATGTATGTAGGCATATTTCAGTTATTTGATATTAATGAAATGAAGTTTTATTTCTACTACATCTCTGCATTTATGTTTATTGTTGTATATTATTGTGTTCATGCATAATTCCGGATCATCCAAGATGGGAGAATTTTTGCAGGTTCGACATCTATTAAAATGACATTCTAAATATTGTCCACAAAATAAAATTCTAGAGGGTGAAGATGAGATGCGGATCCAAAAATTTCATATTTCCCTAGTGATAGATATGTTCCAAAATAGGGGAAGTTGAATATTTTTTCCCAAAAAATATTCCTCTCCAAATAAGGGTTGTATACGTTGAGGCCAGTAAAGGAGAAACCATGTTCCATATAAAAGTGCAGTATATACACAATACCTAAAGGCCAATATTCCATCCAGTAACCAACCCTCTCGATTTCCTTATAGTGTTAGTGTAGTGGAAGGACTAGTTGGGAAGCATGGGTGATAGAGTGGAATTGACATTGGGGTCTTCAATTATAGTATCCTGAAGAAAGATAGTTTGAGGGGAGAGGGATGAAATCATGCATTTTAAGGATGGGGTTTTTGAAGGGTTTTCTAACCCCAAACCTTCAATGATAGAATTCCCATTCGAAATACTTTCCATGGTATGCTTCTCTGAGTGACTTATCATGATTCCCTCAAGATTTATTAGATGATACATATTATTTAATTTCTGAAGTTATTTCCAAGCCTATTTCCCAAATAATTTAGTATTACCATCTCTTATTTGCTATAAATTATGTTATTGAATAACGATTTTTTTTTTCTTTCGATAAAATCCAAATAGATGACCCAAGAAAAAAAAAAATTTCCCTTAATTTCTCCTATTGTGTGGATGTTGTGCTATATTTCTAATTTCAAATATGATGTCAATGATAATAGTTCTCTTGCAACCATCTACAACCAATATTATTCCCCATTACTTTGTCTATTTCATTCGTACTTCACACCCCTAGTCCTCCCACTACTTTTGGGAGACATACTTTTTTGAATGCTAATAAGGGCCATTTTTTTTCTTTTGTTGCAGCTCCCTATAAGAAAGAATTGAATACTATTTTAATATTTTGAAGGAAAATGTTAATTTTTTCCATTATTCAAATATAATACATAGGTAATTCTTGTAGTATCTATTTTATGAGGACCTTGTTGGAAATACATAGTGATACTGAGAGGAGGGTTAAATAATATCACTTAGTTTTAAATTCTTTTCACTTCATTAATATTAAAAATAAAATCACATCACATAATAAATTATCAACAAAATGCATGAACACAAATATTAAAGTAAAATACAAACTTGAATAATAAACATTTGAATTCTTTTCAAATAGTCTTTCATTTATTACAACAACTTGTGAGGACAACAATTCTCGACAGGCACCAAATTAAAACAAATGTAAGATCAAACCTGTCAAGAATATGAGGACACCAATCCTCAGTAAGAACCAACTTATAGCTATTCACTATTAAAGAGTCAATGTTTAAGCTTATTAAAAGACATTTTTCCCTATTTGGAACTTGAACCCAACACTACTCCTCTATCTAGGAATCTATCTCCAACAAACTTTAACATTCTCAAGAGGATTTGACCTTCAACAAAATACACTATAGCTTGGCCTCCAACAGAGCTTGACCTCTACCACAGTTAAAACTTAGCTTCCTAAAAAAATAGACATTTCCCTCAATAGAACTTGGCCTCAACTATGTTTAAAAACAGGCGGAAAAACCTTTTCCAAAAAAAATGTACCAAAGACCCTCCTACATATGGAGTAGGGTAGCAAAAACACCATAAAAGGAAATTTGTCATACTCGGTTTCACTTCACTCCTTTAATGGTTCATGAGGTATGAATCCTTGAATTCTCCTTCTATGCCCTAAAATAGAATTGAATTTGTTGAGTGATGGCTAAAAAATCTCCTTCTCACACATATTTGTAGTGCTTTTAGGGTCTACAGTACGACCAAATTATCCATTTGATGGGAAGACTTGTGGAAAACTTGCACAGATTATATATATATATATATATATATATATATATATATATATATATATATATATATATATATATATATATATATATATATATATATATATATATATATATATATATATATATATATATATATATATATATATATATATATATATATATATATATATATATGGATACATTCAAAAATCCATTTCGCCTCAATCATGAAGAGCTAGGAGGTATGCCACCTATCCCCGGAAAGGTGTCAATATATGCTATTTGACGATGTAATTTTTTCTTTAATTTGGATAGGCTTTAACATCAGTATAAAAAATTTCAGCAATATCCCCGTTTGTTATTTATGTAATACTTAGATATCTACTTAGTCTGCTATCTTCTCCCCCTATCTATATTTTATCCATACTTCTTGAAAGTTGCTCCCTTTGTTTGCATTCTCTTCCCCTTTCACAACAATAGAAAAGGGTTCCACAATAAGTTTTATATTTTTTTACTGGGATAAAGGATATTTCACTCACAAATTCTACCTAAGATATTCAAAGGTTCCATTGGGAAATAGTTTGATAAATATGTCAGAAATATGTTCTTTGGTGCCAATATATTCCATCTTAATATTTTGCTCAACAACTTGTTCAGTGAGGAAATGATACACGATTTTAATATTTTTTTTATTTTTTAGTGCATGAAAATATTTCTTGGCATATTGAATCCCCTAGTGTTTTTACAAAAAAATAAAATTTAATAATAATATTCATCGTTGTTGTCCTGTAAAGTTTGTTTATCTAGAGAACTTGGGTACAATAGTATGTTGCTGAAAGTTATTTTTCTTTATTTGTAGAAAGAGACATCGATGATTGATTTATGTGATCCAAATTTATGAGGGATTAAAATGAAATACAAATTTTAAATACAACACAAAGATAAAACTAAATAACAAAAATTCAGTTAATTAATAACAAGTACTGAAAATTGTTTATGTGCAAAATGGAACAAACTAGCTCGACAATGGTAGTTTATCTCTTAGAAGAGATGTGATAGCTACATGGCTTCTCAACTATCTTAAAATGAGGCTCGGAGGAAGTTTTATCATAAATAATAAGATTGAAATGAGACCCTAAGAGATGAGGTGCCAACATTTTTTAGCTTCATTGGGGTAAGTTCGACCATTTTCCTAGAGAACGTCTTTTGGGACCTCGAAATGTTTCTAGAAGTTTAGGACTCAAAAAATGACAAAAATAGAAAGTTGTGCTATAATTGAAGAAAGTAAAATAAAACAGTGTATGGGGGTAAGTGGAATAGGTGGGTGGCAACCAATATCCACCTAGATCATTTTTCTTAACCAAGAAACAAGGAAAACTCTTAGGAAAAATGCAATCCCTCTGGTGTTTATTTTTTCGTCAATGTTACCTGCCCAGTCAACATATATGTACACTTTTAATGTGAAATATGTAATCTTAGGATACCAAAGCCCAAATTCGAGTGTGACCTTTAAGTATAAAAATATCCTCTTTACTTCTTTAATTTTTTATTCCTTTGGTGTTGAGTGAAATCTTGGAACCATTCCTATTTCCTACATAATGTCTGGTCTTAAATTTGTCAAGTATAAGATACTCACTATCATGGGCCTGTACAAAGTTCAATTGAATTCAAGAGATTCATCTTCCTTAACTTGGATTTTGTGATCATAGGGGTACTAACTAGTGCACCTTCTTCCATTATAAATTGCTTGAGCATCTCCTAGAGGTATTTGGTTTAGGTAATTAATATTCATTTGTCAATTTGAGAAACATGTAGTCTAGGGAAGAAATATAAGTGCAAAATCATTGACATTTTAAGTTGCTTTGACACTTTTTAAGAATATCCTCGACTCATATCATCATTATCACTTCCAAAAATGTGATAACTCACATGTACAAGTGCAATTAATAATATTTTCTTTTCGATATTGATGTGGCTATTGTTGTTAGGAACCCCTCTTTTGAAGCCTTGTTATTGAGGATAGTAGTCCAAGCTAACATACCAAGCTCTTGGATCTAACGATGTAAATAGTTTTCTTTCAATTTTCACATACAATATTTTTTTTGGGACAATTCAAAACCTTTTCGATGTTCGATGTATAACCCCTCTTTTGAAGCCTTTTTATTGAGGATAGTTGTCCAAGCTAACATACCAAGCTCTTGGATCTTGTTTTAATCCATAAATAGTTTTTCTTTCAATTTTCACATACAATATTTTTTTTGGGACAATTCAAAACCTTCTCGATGTTCGATGTATACTTCTTCCTTTAAGTATGCATATGGAAAAGCCTAGTTAACATCCATATGATAAAATTTGAAGATTCTTGAACATTCAAATGCCAAAAACATTCTTATTACTTCTAAATTTGCAATTGGAGCAAAGGTTTCCTCAAATCTCAATACTTCAATTTGTGCATATCCATTACACACAAGTCTTTCCTTATTTATAATAAATTTTCCATCTTCATTCATTTTATTTTTCAATACCCACTTATTCCCATTCAATTTTTTTGTCTTTTATTCATGGAACAAGTTCCTAGATTCCATTTTTCTCAATTTGATTCACTTCTTCTTCCATAACATTTACTCAATCTTTGTCCTTACTGGTTTGTAAAAAATCCTTAGGCTCTATTTTGGATAATAAGGAAAAATTGTATTTTCTAAGTCTATTGTTCATTCTTCTCCAGGTTTTCCATACTCGCATCAACATATCCAATGAATTGGGTGATGTTTTTGTAAAAATTAAAAAAAAAAACAATCTTGAATAGAGACTATGCTTCTTCTTCTTATTCTTCCTTTTTCCACGTAGATGGTATATTTTGAATTCTTATTAGCCTTTTATTATTTTTTCTCTCACCATGCTTCGTTTATTCTTACATAAATACTTTCCACAAATTTCCTAGTCTTTTATTGTAGCATTTGTAAGCTTTACTTCTTCTTGAGTATTGAAGTAAGATTCCTTCATTTACTCTAGAATACAAGTTTCCTAATTTCTCATCATTTATCTCCATGTAACATTAGATTAAAAAAATTATGAAATACTTAATCAAACCAGGTCTTCCTTTCCTTAGCTTAATTGGTTCTTGTTGTTGTTAACTCGAAGTTTTTCTTTGTTCATGATGTAAATAATTGTAGAAACCAATTATTTCTATAAATTATTTGGAAATTTGGATTCTAGCAACATTTTTCTAGTTATTTCTTGCACTTATCTATTCTTTCCTTCAAATACTCCATTCTATTGTGGAGTTCTTGTGACTGAAAGTTGTCTCTTGATTCTACCTTTTTCACAAAATCAATTAAATTCATTTAAGGTAAATTTATATCCCCTGTCTAATCTTAAACATTTGATTTTAAGATTATTTTTATTTTCAACTAAGGCATTGAATGAAGTAAAATTTTCTAGTGCTTTTTATTTTTCTCTAAGAAATGAAACCCATATCATTTCAGTATAATCATCAATAAACAACATAAAGTACATTTGACCTTATAGGGCTGGTTTTATTATTGATTTTCATATATCTATTTGAAAAAGCTCTAGTGGTATTGATGTCAAGCACTCTATTGATTTGAAGCTCACTTTTGTCTATTTCCCATGTTGGAAAGTTTCAATACTTATTCTTTTTGGTTTTGAGATTTTCGACATATCTCTCACTGCTTGTGTTCTACTAATTTTTACCAGACTATGAAAGCTCAAGTGTCCTACCCATTTATGCCATAGAAAAATCTCATCTATATGTCTAATGTAGAATTTTTTTCCTTGAATTTCATCAAGAATATATACATTTCCTTGATTCCTTATCTCTCTTCCCACCAATAGTCCCGAATCAGTCTTCATTATTTCACATTTTTCAGAACAAAAAATTAGATTGTCACATTGATCAAACATCTAGATGACACATAAAAAATTATGTTTTATTCCTTCAATGTATAAAAAATTTAGTGATTTAGCATTACAGTTTCAAGTCTTACTGTACCTCTTCTACTGATACTTGCAGATCCATTGTGTCCAAAAGTCATATTTCCTCCTTTCTCTTCTTTTAGAGTAATAAATTTATTTTGATATTCAATTATGAATCTATAGAAACCATTATTAACATACCACTTAATTTTATTGTTTCAATCATACTTGAATACTACACATTATTATTTTCATGCTTCTTCCTATTTTTTCTTCCAAAACCATTCTCTTGATTTTGTAGGATATTCTCATGCCATATGTCCAAATATAATACTCTATAATGAACTTGGATAATGGAGAAAATGAATTATCCTTTTCTATAATATACAAGCTTATTTATATAGGTTTTATGAGAACCTATTTCATAATCATTTTTCTCATAAAATTTAAAATCTCTTGATTGTTAATCACTTTCATGGAAAACAGTGACCAAGGAAAATAGTTTGATACCTAGCTATGTATGGTTTCCTTAGTGCAATAATTCTTTTCAAATCAATGTTATTTGAATATAATTCAATTATTTTTTGGTCCTTTTCCCTTATCATGTTCATACGTACATTTTGAATGGACTTTTTGAGACCATCAACATAAATTTTTGGTGTAGTAGTGTTTCCAAAATCCTCTCAAATTATGTCCTTACTTTTATTGAGACTAGATATTTCAGGTTTTTCTCAAAATTTCTTTGTTGATGAATTAAGGTTTACATCTTCTTTTTATGATGTCTTACCCATATAACCAATACTAGTCTTTCCCTGTGGTGATCTTTGAATGCTAACAACAATTTTTGGGGTTTGAGATATTTTCATCTTTTTGTTGATGTTATCTTGCTCTTTCCTTAACAAGACAATTTCTGCTCCAAGATCCACTATGCCTTCAACATCTTCAATTTATTTTTATTTTCTCTCGTATTATTTTTCTATGTCAGATTCTTCATTTGTGTCTAAAAATAGGATCTCCCTTCTATTATGATTAGAATAATGTTCTTATTCTTCAAAAATATAATTACCCTCTTTGGAGTAAATATTTTTATCTTTTGAATAATTTTCTTTGAAAACACTTTTTCTATGTTGTTCCTCATCATCACCATATTCCCTAAAAGGACACATAGCAGAAAAATGTCTAATATTAACACAATTAAAACATATGAGAGGTAAATTACCTTTTAATCTAGATATTTTCTTTAGTTTTCTGACTAGTTGAGACATTATGTATCAAATACATCACTGGGGTAGTCAGCATACTTGCATTTTATTAAATTTCTAGATGATTTAAATGTTGTTTCCCTATGTGATGAGTTTATCAATGCCATTTCATATGAAATTATATTTCTCTGAAGCTCGTCTATTTTTGGTTTCTACAAATCATTTAATTATTCTACAGTAGATACTTTCGCAAAAAAATGTAGAGGAAGAGACCTCATTTTTTTTAAATACTATTATTTCTTCAATTGTTTCACCAAGTCCTTTGAGAGAATTAACCACTACATCTACTCAAAAAAAATAGTTAGCAACATTTTCTTCATCATTCATTTTTAGGCTTTCAGATTTCCTCTGGAAGGTCTAAAGCATTTCCTTCTTTAATTTTTCATATGATTGTGCTATATTTCTTTATCTGATTCACACTACATAAATTTAACTAATTTTGAATATAATAAGGCATTTAAAATGGATTTAATATTTTTTTCATTGGAAACATACGCCTTTTTCCCATTTTGATAATTTGGAGGATAATATGGAACGTTATATCCATCTGTAAGAAACTTCCAAACTTCAACACTAAGAGATATAAACTAATTTTTCATTCTCATCTTCCAAAAGGAAAAAAAGTGTTCTATCAAACAAAGGAATTTTGATTGATATTTCTTGACTAGACATGGTCTCTATTAGATCATCTTTGAGTTATAATTTTCTTCAAAGAGCCCACTCTGATACCAATTGTTGTAAATACATAGTGACACTAAGAGGGGGGTGAATCAATATCTTTTAATTTTAAATTATTTTTAGTTTATTAATTCTAAAATTAAGATCTCATCACATAATCAAGTATCAACACAATGCATGAACACAAATATTAATGTGAAAATATAAACTTGAAGGAGAAACACTTGAATGATTTTCAAATTTTAGTTAATTTATTATAGCAACTTCTGAGGAAACCAATCCTATGTAAGAACCAAATTACAAAAATTGCAGGTTCCGACCTTCTAAGAAGATGAGGTGTAAATTCTTGTAGATGTTCTATGCTTGATGAAACTTTACTTTTATAATAGCAATCACATAAACAGTTAAGTAAAAATGCTGAGAGAACATACCAGTGGATCTATAGAAGACAAACCAGAAACATGAGAGTGTGTTGGTGCGTTGCAACGGTCAGCAGGATGCTTCAACCAGCAAAGTCTTCTTGGTCGGCCAACCCAGAATGTGTCACAACAGTCCTTAAATCAGTCATCCATTCAACTCTAAGTCAACCCCAGAAAAGTCAACATAGTCCAGAAAAATTCAATGCAGGGAAGCAACAATAAAGTCAACACAGCCCCAACTTCAGTCAACCTTTGACCTAGATTTCTATGCCAAAGAGTACGACCTCCTTAGATCAAAGTATCCTCAAAAATTGAGCCCAATTAGACCATGTGTTGATCAAAGTCAACGCTGGTCAAACTTCACCAGAAACCCTAACTGTAGATTTCCGGCTGCAGTAAATTTTTCCCTTCTTGCTGCGGTAAACTTTGTCCTTCTTTCTCCTTAGATGCTCGTATAAGAGGAGGAGATGTGTGTTGAGATGAGTGGAAAATGCTCCAACGTTGACCCTATAAATACCAATCATGAGAGGTGTGTGACACATCTGTTGGGGGTAAAAACCTTAAGGCCGACTTGCACTTAAATTTATTATAAATAATAAATTCAAAATAAATGTTCTGCTCATCAAATTAAAACCAATTTTATATCGATTTTACACCTCTCTGAAAGAGGAATCCAATAAAAATATTGGAATATTCATTTGAGCATCAGAAGATGGATTTTGGATCTAGTTGTCCAAATTTAACACTCCCTCTCAACTAGGGAGAACTCCATCCACCAGTGCAATCAAACATCGTGCGTCATCCCGCCGTAACTTGCTTTGCTGGCCTCTTTATTTCAGAACAAAAGTGGGTTAGTCACAAAGACATCATCCCCCGGCTAACAAATTTAGCCCAGAGGTCCGAAATGTCTATCAAACTCACAAAGAGTCTCCAACCAATCCGAAGTTGGTTCATCTGACTCGAAGTCAGGCAGAGGTCCGAGAACTCACTAGACTTGATCCCAGATCAAGTGGTTGGACCATGCCATCCTAGATAGAGAGTACGACAATCTCTGATGCATCCATCAGTCTTTGCTACTGGTCTCTAACTTTTCCCACCTCATTGGCCAAATTGGAGGTACTTCCCATGAGCCCTGAACTCCATGGGTAGGATGCATACGAGGCAAAAATAATGAGAGGTGAACCAACTCAATAATCACAACGGTGGGGTCCAAGCACACCAACAACGTTTGGCAAGCCTAGCCTTGTGGTTGCTCATAGCTCCGAGAATTTGTCCCCAAAGCCCCCCAGAGCTCGTCGAGCTCATCGTCCAATAGGACCCACATCATAGGGTCTTTCCACGATACCAAGTCTCTCATGGAAGGTTAGGAACTTGACCTTCCCTAGGGGCTTGGTGAGAATATCCAAAACCTTCTCATCAGTTCCTATATGATCGAGCCTTACGGTGCCTCTCTGTACCATATCTTGGATGAAATGATACCTAACATCAATATGCTTGGATCGGTCGTAGAACATAGGATTCTCGGTCAAGCGAATCCCACTTTGGTTATCACATAGTATCACATTGTTATCTAGCACATGTCCAAACAACTCACTAAATATATTTCGCAACCAAACTGCTTCACAACAAGCCATACTTGCTGCAATGTATTCGGACTCTGTGGTTCTCAAAGCCACCAAATTCTGCTTCCTGCTCATCCATGAAATAGAAGCATAACCAAGCTTGAAGCAACATCCTGATGTGCTCTTATGATCCACCACACTGCCAGCCCAATCAGCATCAGTATATCCAAGGAGTGTCACGCTCCCGGTAGTGTATCTTAGTCCATGGTTTATCGTACCCCAAAGGTATCTCAGAAGATTCACCAACCCAGTGAAAGTGATGAGGTTCAACCATCTGTTGACTCAAAGTGTTCACTAGAAAACATATGTCTAGACGAGTGTTCGCTAAGAACATCAGGGCCCCTACAAGTTGATGATACTCAGTAGGATTTTCCAATATGGGCCCAGCAGCGTTGTTGAGTTCTATTGGTGTCGACACAGACTTTCAGTCCACCATACCAAATCTTTCCAAAAGTTTCACAATGTATTTTCCTTGAGAAAGGAAAATCTCGCCAGGTCTCTGCCATACCTCTAGGCCTAGGAAGTAATGCATCAGTCCTAGGTCCTTCATCTCGAAATTAGTAGCGAGTTCCCTCTTGCATTGATGAATAAGAGGGTCAGCACCTGTCAGGAAGAGGTTTTCCACATACAGCACCAAAATGAGAGGCTTCCACTGGACAGCCTTGAAGTAAAGGTTCAGATCAGCATTACTTCGAGTGAAGCCAAGATTCCAAGTAGCTATCTATCCTCTCATACCAAGCTCTGGGTGCTTGCTTCAACCCATAGAGGGCTTTCTTCAACCTGCAAACATGGGTGTCCCAATCCTGTACTTCAAACCCCAAAGGTTGTTCTACATACACCTCTTCCTTTATTGCACCATGCAGAAAAGCGGTCTCGACATCCATCTGCTGAAGACTCCATCCTTGCGTAGCAGCAAGGGCTATGATTGATCGAATGGTGGTATATCATGCCACAAGTGCAAATATGTCGTCATAATCTATTCCTTCCTTTTGAAAGAAGCCACGGACAACAAATATTGCCTTGAAATTTTCAGCACTTCCATCAAATCCATGCTTGATCTTGTAGAGCCATTTCATGGTGACAACTGATTTGTCCTTTGGTCTTGGAACCACATCCCAGACATCATTCTTCATTATGGACTCATATTATTCATGCATAGCATCCTTCCAGACTTGATGCTTTACGACTTCCTCAAAATATCCAGGTTCAGATTGTACAATAGTACTCATGGCAGCCAATACCCTTGGTATCTACATGGCTTCTTTCTTTCCCGGAATGTCCCCCTCGGGGAAGCATGTCCTTCAGCATATTCAAGAGTGTCCCTGAGCCATGATGGTATCTTTCTCAGTGAAGGAGATGGATCGATTGAGTCGATTGGTCCTTCAACATCAGGCAATATCTCATCCTGCGATTCTTCTTGATTTCCAGGCCTTGCTTCATGATTTTCCTCAGATCTCAGAAGATCTACTACTTTCTTCAGGGAAGCATCTTCATCAAAAGTGACATCATGACATATATCTACTTCCCTTTGACCAGGTACATAGACTCTATATGCCTTAGAAGTTTTTTTGTAGCCCAAAAATATTTCTTTCTTCCTAGAAGCATCCAGCATGCTTCTCTTTTCTTTTGGCACATGAAAATAAACAGGACATCCAAAAATTCTAAAATGTGAGATGTCAGGTTTCTTAGTAGTGAAAACCTCTTCGAGAGTTTCGGAGTCTAGAGTGGAATGAGGGCATCGGTTTCGAATGTATACAGCAGTATTGACACCTTCTCCCCATAGAAACTTCGGTAGACCCTGGTCACATAGCATGGCATGGGTAGCTTCCAAAATGGTCCTGTTCTTTCATTCAGCAATTCCATTCTGCTCAGGAGTATAGGAAGTAGTGGTCTCCCTCTTAATGCCAGCTTCTCTACAAATGTTCTTGAACTCATTTGACTCATATTCAGTGCCATTGTCGGTCCTCAAAATCTTGATCTTCTTCCTTGTCATATTTTCCACCAAGGCTTTGAAGGTACGGAACCACATGAAAGCCTCATCCTTCTTCTCCAAGAAGCATATCCAAGTTTTTCGGGAGAAGTCATCAGTGAATGTCATATAGTAAGAACATCCTCCCAGGGATGTCATGGGTAGCATAACAGATACATCAGAATGGACCAGTTGCAAAATATCAGATGTCTTTGTGACACTTGAGGGGAAAGGTCCCCTTGTATGATTTCCTTCGGCACAGCCCTTACATATACCTTCAGGATTATTTACAAAATCGGGCATCCCTTTCACCAGCTTCCTTGCTTTGTGAAGGGCCTTGTAATGAAGATGTCCAAACCTTCGGTGCCATAGTTCAGTTTGTCGGATAGTGTCACATGTCATAGCTCCCAGTGGAATTCCTCCAACCTGGTAGAGTGTTCCAACTCTAAAACCAAACACGATAGCTTCTTTGAGATTCTTCTTCCACATGTGCACCTTTCCATCAGTGAATGCCACATTGAAACATTTGTCTTCCATGGCTGAAATAGAGACAAGGTTCTTCTTCAATTTTGGTACATAGAGAACATCCTACAAATGTAGGACTTTTCCTTGAGACAAGTGGAGGGTCACAATCCCTCTCCCTTTCACGGGATATGTGCCATTATCTCCAAGGATAATTTATAGATTAGTATCCTTCTCAAACATGTCAGAAAGTGCTTCCTTGAACCCATTTATGTGTCTTGAGGCACCACTATCTATCAGCCAGACATCCATAGTGTCGGATGGGGATGCAGTAGAGAGTGCAGATACAAGAATGTATTCATTTCTTTAATCAACAACATTTGAGTCCTCATACCTGGAGTTTCTAGACCTTTTAAAAGTTTGATTGTTTATGCCAGAGGGAGCCTTCCTCTTTCCTTTGGACCTGTTGTTTCTTTGATTTCCATTCCTCCAGTTGTTGTTGTTGTCATCATTATCGGGAGAATCCTTTTTGAAAGGACATTCTCTAGCATGATGACCTGGCCTATGACAAGTGAAGCAATTTCCCTTCCTTCCTTGGGCCCCTTCTCTTCCTCTGTTCTTTGAACCACCAGAGTTCTTCTTTCTAGAATGAGCAACGTAGGCAACATTTCTGTCATTTTTGGATTCCTTCATTCTTTTCTCTTCTTGCATGCATCTTGACAGTAGCTCGTCAAAGTTAGGAATTGTATTATTATTGAGAATGGTAGTGTTGAATAATTTCCATTCATATGGGAGCCCTCCAAGTGCGGTGAGTACCATCTCATGATCAGCTATTGTCTCCCCAATAGCCAACAAATTATTCCTGATCTCGGTCAGTTTCAGAAAGTATGTTTGGACAGATTCATCCCTGCCTTTCTTCAGATTCTTCAATTGATTCTTGAAGAATAGAACCTGGTTTGCATTGTTTACTTTGAACATTTGTATCAGCTTATCATACATCTCTTTGGATGTGCCTAGCTCAGATATGTACGCAACCAAAATTTTATGTATGGATTATTTGATCATTAGCTTTGCTTTGATCTCCCCCTTCTTATACTTGGTTTTAGCAGTAGCAGTAGCAGTGGATGGAGGTTCTTGTATCTTACCCAGTACATAGTCCATGAGATCATGGTCTTCTAATTTGAGATCTAATATCATCTTCTAAGCATGGAAGTCATCCCTTCCAATCAGCTTGTCATCCTCCTTGAAGCCATAACTTGTGGAACTCATTTTTCTCTTTTGGTGATTGCTATAATTTAGGGCTTGTCTTCACCTCAGCTCTGAACCATGTAAAGTTTTGTAGATGTTCTATGATTGATGTAAATTTACTTTTATAACAGTAATCACATAAACAGTTAAGTAAAAATGCTGATAGAACATACCACTGGATCTATACAAGACAAACCAGAAACAAGAGACTGTGTTGGTGCGTTACGACGGTCAGCAACATGCTTCAACCAGCAAAGTATTCTTGGTCGACCAACGCAAAATGTGTCACAATAGTCCTTAAATCAGTCATCTAGTCAACTCAAAGTCAACCCCATAAAATTCAACATAGTCCAGAAAAATTCAATGTAGGGCAGCAACAATAAAGTCAATGAAGCTCCAACTTCGGTCAACCTTTGACCTCGATTTTTGTGCCAAAGAGTACGGCCTCCTTAGATTTAAGTCTTCTCCAAAATTCAACACAATCATACCATGTGTTGACCAAAGTCAACACTAGTCAAACTTACCCAGAAACCCTAACCGTAGATTTCTGGCTGCAATAAATTTCATCCTTCTTGCTGCGGTAAACTTTTTCCTTATTGCTGTGGTAAACTTCATCCTTCTTGCTCCTTAGATGCTCTTATAAGAGGAGGAGATGTGTGTTGAGATGAGTGGAAAATGCTCCAACGTTGGCCCTATAAATACCAATAATGAGAGGTGTGTGACACATTTGCTGGGGGTAAAAACCTTAAGGCCGACCTGCACTTAAATTTATTATAAATAATAAATTCAAAATAAATGTTCTGCTCATCAGATTAAAATCAATTTTATATCGATTTTACACCTCTCTGAAAGAGCAATCCAATACAAATATTGGAATCTTCATCTAAGCATCACAAGATGGAGTTTGGACCTAGTTGTCCAAAATTAACATGAGGACACCAATCCTCTATAACCACCAAATTACAGTTTTTCATTGTTCAAGAGTCAATATTTAGGCTTGATAAAAGAAGGTTTTCCTTCCTAGCAGATTGTTCCTCTATCTAAAACTCTCCATGCATTGGAATTCAACCTCCTTAATGGAACTTGACCTCAAAAAAAAAAAACTAAAACTTGGCCTCCAAAAGAGCTCAGCCTCCTCTAAAATTAACGCTTGACCTCCTCTAAAGCTAGATATTAGACTCACCAAAAATTGGATTGAACTAGTCTTCAAAATAGACTGAAAAACCTTTCGGAAAATAATGTGCCAAAGACCCTCCTATAGCTCGGGCAGGGTAGCAAAAACACCATACAAAGAAGCTTCTCCAACTCAGCTTAAGTGTTTCACTTCTTTAATGGATCATGAGTTATGAAACTAAAACTTGCTCATTTGATGTCGTAAAACAAAACCGAATTGCTTGAGTGATGGCTAAAACCTATCCTTCTCAGAAATATTTATAACAATGCTTGGGTCTATTATATGAATGATTTATCCATTGGGTGGGCCCAATTGTGAAAAAATTGTACAAATGATAACATACATACATACATACATACATACATACACACATACAAAGATATATATATATATATATATAGACAGACACACACATGAGCACATTGAAAAATCCATTTCTTCTCAACCGTGAGGAGTTTCAAGGCATGCCACCTATCATTGGAAATTGATCGAAATATGATATTTGACTATGCAACTTTCTCTTTCTTTTGGAAAACCTTTGACATTAATAGAAAAAATTAAAAAGATCAATCTTCCATCTAAGTTGATAGATTAGAATGTCTAGTTTTCCATTTTAGTTGAGATGCGTTGGATGATATCTTTCCAATGCCCTGATATTAAGGGTTTGTCTATTACAATACCCCCCTAATATTTTGCTATAAATACAATTCTATGGAAACCATGAATTCACACAAGATGGGCTTGAATGGAAAAATTAGTATTGAAGAAATAGACTTGAGATTTGGAAAATTTTATATTTCTACCTAAGGAACCCATAAAATCATCGAGGATACATCAAATGGATTTTTCTCCCTAGATCATTGAAACCCCTATGACCATGGTATCATCTATAAGCTATTGATGTGTGATAAGGAGATCCTCTCTATAATGATGCAACGATTTCAAATTTAGTTGAGGAATTGCAGCTTTGAGAGAGATCCCTAGACATTCAACGGCTAAGATGAAGAGGAATGGAAAGATAATATCCCCCTGTTGAATACCTATTGAAGTTTTAAATGAGGTTGTAGGGGAGACACTGAGAAGTATTCAGAATATCGGCGAGGAAATTAATGTTGTAATCCATTCAATCCTTTCTTCTATGAATCCAAAATTCCTTAAAAATTCAAAAAGATAGGTCCAATTAAGCTTGTCAAATGCCTTTGAAAGGTCCAACTTGATAAGCATACCATCTTTTATACTTTTTTAAAATAGAGAGAATGTCATCATGTGCTACTACTATGCCATTTATAATTTGACACCCTTCCACATAGCTCATTTGTTCCAGCATAATCATATATGGTGTTAGGGGTTTTAATATATGGAGATAATTTTGGAAATAATATTATATATCACGTTCCATAAATAAATTTGTTTGAAATTACCAACCGCGCATGTGTTTTATTACTTAGGAGCTAGCATAAGAAATGTAGCTTTCAATGTCAGATAAAGGGGCATGGATTTCCTAGATTCCTTAACCAACAAATGTATATCCTTTCCCAAGAAGGGACAACATGCTTGGAAGAAATATGAAGTGGACCCATCTATCTTTGGTGCTTTTTTCTTTAGAAAATATTTGACTTCCTCTTCCACCTCTAAAATCGATATTTCACGAATAAATGCCTTATTGTCCAACTAATATTAGAATATTGGATGTAATCTTATGGATGACATGTATTCTATTGGAGGATGGCTCAGTCAGGAGGGATTTATAGAATCCATTCAGATGACCCTCTAATTTTTTGTGGCCTAGTAACTGGTTTCCATCTCTATCTATTAGCGACTAAATGTGATTGTGATGTATGTCCTTAACTATTTAATTATGAAATAATTTTTCATTTTCCCCCTTCCTTAATCCAAGTGACTCTGAATTTATGTCTTCATAATATTCCCTCCTTCTTTATATCTTCAACTTTTATGAAAATGGTTTCCTCTTTATGAGCTAGTTCCTTCATTCTACCTTCTAGAAATTTTCTTTGTTGAAGCTCTTGCATCTGTGATTCCAACTTATATTTTTCCCTTTTTTTTAACTCAATTCTTCCTTGTTCCAAATACTGATCCTATATTTTGAAATTTTAAAGTTTTGTTGAAATATTTTCATCATTGATTCTCCTCGAATTTGTAATTCCTCCCATAAAGTTTTCACTTTTTCAAGGACAGATGGATCTTGAAGCCTAAAGCTTTCAAATATGAAGGGTCTATTGTGTTGTGTGGCTTTCATATATAGTTGTAAGAAAATAGGATAATGATAAAATCCCACACATGGCAGGATCGATGCTTCTATACAAGTATATTTTTCTATTAAAGATTCAAATTTAAGAAATATATCTAGATGTGAGGCTATTTGGTGCTTACAACCCCATCGATTATTGCAGGTGTGATTTCCATCGACGATGTCTATGTCTGCGAGACTTAAGTACTACTACAAGGTTTCTTTGAATAGCTTGTTAGCTCTCTCTAATATCTTTATTCCTCCATTTTTTCCTAGAATGAGGTTATCATGTTGAAATATCCTCCTAGGATCAAAAAGTGTGATTGCCTACTAATTACTAATTTCTTGATCCATTACAAAAATTGTTTCTTTTCTACTACTAGTTATGGCCTATGAATAATGATGATAAGTTCTTCTTCATTCGAACCCAAATACTGAAAGCACCATGAAATTTTGCCTCGGGTGGTAGTCCAATCATAAAACAATAACTCTTGTTTATTCAATAACATGGCTAATCCTCCTACTATGCCATTTTCATCTAGGGTTATAAATCCACATCCCTTCTAAAATTTATTACTCAATCATTTCAAATTTTCTTTCAAGCCTTTTGTGTCTCAAAGTATAAATGTTGTTAGTATATCCTTAAAACTTATATCGCTAAGAATATTATTATTTCCGTTAATATTCAAGCCTTGGATATTCCATGAGAGGATATTCATTTAGGGGTTGGGATAATGGAGTAAAAAATTCCTAAGATCACTACAACTCACCCCGAATTTAATATTTTCCCTCATGTTTCTTACAAATTTTCTCTTTTTCTTTTCTTGCATATTCTCTTATCATCTATTGTATGTATAGAAGTTCCTTTTGAAGTGTTGGTATAAAAACCTTGTCCCACCACCAATGAACTTGATCTTTGTGATGCCTCTTTGCTACTATGGAATGGTTGTGACTAGGTTGCTGAATGAGTCGTTGGATGGTTCTCTAGCTAATTTACCACTACATTCCTAGTCCTCCCTAACTTCTTGAGTTTCAATATTTCCTCTTTGACAATATTTCTACTCTGATTTTTTTCATTTCTATCCTCTACATAAAAGAGTATTGATTCGTATTTTCAAGGCTCTTTGTAGGAGCCTTCATGTGTGTTGTGTTTACTTTGCAACAAACGTTTCACTTCCGTAGATGGATTTCCCTCTTCTATCACGCGTTCCTCCATCTCCTGATATTGGAGAGTATAAAATTGGTTACTGTATTGATGGGGACTTCCCTCTATGTTTATTAGTGTATTTTTGAGGTTGTGGCACTTGGATTGAACTTTTGAAAAACATATAGATAATTGCATGTTTGAGGAGCCTTGGTTTGTTTTACTAGTGTGTGTGAAAATTCATAGAATAAACGTCCACACTCATAAAATATCCTATAACAAAATTACACATGCTCATATTCCATAGGTTGTTTCCAGGATTCATCTTGGAAGGATATCTTCATTAATTTTGGGAGAGGTTCAGAAATATTCATGTGAACATAGATCCTTGTGTATGTTGTATATCTACCCCTTCTTATGATGTCTAATATATTGATAAATTGGCCAATGGATATGCATATGATTAATTCAATAATATCTTCATCTTATTATTCTATCGTTAATGCAAAGAGTCATATGTAAATTTGTTTTCTTTAGTCTATGGTGTTCTTCCATAATCTCATGAAGATCCCTACATTATTGAAGAAACGAGGACTTCCTGAAAATGCCTTGTTAAGATATTTCATATTTGAGAATATAACTATGCAAAAACCATCTTCTCCCAATTCTAAGTCCACTTGACCCTTTGGGTTCCATTTATACTAGATCTAGTGGCTGAGAAGCTTTTTTGTGGGCCAAAAACCTATAAATTTTTAGATGAAGGTGTGATATTTCATAGATTGGATATACCTCTCAATTTTTTTGAAGCGTACTACATAGTTTATATATTTCAGTACTTTTGGAAAGAATTTAATTGATATATATATATATATATATATATTTCCACGTTGCTCTGATAGCTATATTTTTTCCAAAAGTTCTTACCCTATTATATCTACGGTTTGATCAATGAGGTGCCCTTTCGGAAGAAATCACTTTACCTCCACCTCTATTATCCTCTATGAGATTGGATTTGAAGGACGATTTCTCACCCCCCACCCTCTTTTATTTTCCATAATGGGGATTCTCGACTCTATCAAATGAAAACCCTATAACAAGATATGGGAGAGAATTTCCTTGCAAAAGAGTCTGTACAATTACTGCTTCCTATTAACCCCGTGAAACCATAAAAAAATTAAATAGTTAAAACGATACCATTGGTGGTCCATAACTTAGTAATAAATTTGAACAATGAATTTGAGAGATGGAAAAAGTAAAAACTAAAATGGTCACACTATGAATACACTAGAAAAGAAATTATAAATAAATTATATGATGATATCTTCAATATTTCTTTTTTCGTTTTTCTCATAATTTCCCATATTTCATATTGATGATATGAGATAGGAGTTTCAAATTAAAATTCATTTTAACACTTAACTTAATATTATACTAATGATATCTCAAAATATTCATCTTTAAAATTAAATATTTAAATATTACGCAAACAAAACAGTGTAACTAATAGATTAAATGACTTTTTTTCTTGGAATTTGGTAATATAATATAAAGAAATATTTTGATTTCTTGTTGTTTTTTTTTTTGAATGCATACATATATTAAACACACTAAAAAAAACCCTACACAAATTAAACAAATTAAAATTATGATTCTTAAAAATATCTACCGGATTTTAGGAAAATTGATTGAAAAAATTGAAAAAAAAACCATTTTAGCTATTAGTTAGACTATACTTTATAAAACAATATAACCCTAAACCATTCAACAAATATCTCTAAATTAAATGTAATTAATTAAAATATCACTAACATCTAAACATTATCATTAAAAAAAATATTTGTATTACCACACCCAAATAAAAATTACTATACCATAAGGTTATATAAACTATACACTTTAAACTTACATGACCTTGATATGTTAATTTGCATAGCTAATGATTTTTTTATTGGGTGCTCATTCATTACATCTTCATTATGATTTTAATCATAAATATTAAGATTGTTAGTCGTCTTCACGTGCATTGTACACTATGGGATTTAGTCTAAATCAAATGTTTTGATTTTTGTTGTACTTAATCATCGAGATCTGGTCTTAACCAGTTGCCCATCAACCAAAAGTCTAGCTGGAAACTTCTCGAATTGTGCTTGGTATGGATAGTTGTCGATTTCCATGTTTATTTGGGATATTTTGTTAGCCTTCGATCTCCATGACCTAGATCTAATGGCAAAAATCCAGCTAGAGGGGGTTAGGGTAACTAACCCTACACCAAAGGTCACATACACTACACATTTTCCCTTTCTCTCCAGCTGAGATACTCTGCAATGCCTTGATGAACTTTCCTTCCGATAGTAAGACATTTTACCTCTATATGGTCAAAAAACGTGAGCTCAACTTTGGTTCTTTGCTCTGCATTCTGGTTTAACACTGCCAAAATATCAATGCAGTATTGTAAGCTATGTCTGAAAATACCATGTGAAAGGGTTTTGTGTTAACTACTCTGCTTGTTGAGCTACTTCACCAAGTGTATCGAGCCCTCTTATAAACACAAATAAACTATTTAATTTGATTTTCGTTTCCTTGAATGCACAGGTTCTTTACGTGGTCTTGATAATGTCCCGCCATTTGATTTACTTATCCCTATTATCTTTTACTTTGTTTTATTTGCTTAGAATGGAAAGACTAACAGTAGCTGGAGGGTTTCATGCTATAGATGTTGTGGTTCTTCTTTGACTGGAATTGAAAACAAGGGTGCCTCCAATTAATTTTTCCGTGAGGTTCAGTATAGGTGATAACCCTTGGATGCAAATTATTATTTTCATGTTGCTATTTTTGGAGTGTGATACTCTCATACTCATAATCATGTTCATGGTTCTATGCCAAGGTTTTATTGTGGGAGTATTAGAAGTCCTAGTACCTCTCGAAGACTCCAACAGTCCTCCATGGTTGCCACTATAATGCTCTGGTAAGTCGCTTTCAATGGCATCGGTGTTTTTCATTTACTATGCGTTTATGGTATTATTCTGAGGGCCAAACCCTCTGTCTATGATAGGCATTGAAATTCGGTCATGGTTCTTATCTTGCTATATTTATGGCTTTCTCCACTAGAGGGTTGTGCTCTGAGTTTAGTTGCAAAAGACATTTTTGCAGTTATGTTTAGGGTAGGTATAGACTATTTATAACATATTCTTTGTCTTTGAAGGAGTTTCATGTTGCTTTCATATGGATGACTGTATAATTTTTACTCTGTTTAATTTTGAAGAAGTTTACCTCATGAGTGCTCCACCATACGTGGACCTGTTTCTCTCCTTCAGACTGTGTTAGTTTATATGTATCTTTTCTCCTCTTGTAATACATGTTTCCTTGAATTTCTAGTTTAAATTTTAATTCAGTTACGATGTATAGAATTTATACTCTGTAATGAATATGTGTTCTATTCATATTTCCAAATATGCAATGCTATAATGTATTCACAGGATGGAACCATCCATAACAAATTATGAGTTTAAATGTTTTAGGTATCTGAATTCTGTTTAAATATATTTCCACTCACTCTATTTATAATTATTAAGGAATTACAGTTTCCTTATTATTTTTATGTGCAACTTAAACTGTATTGATTTAGTCATACAAGAGGTTAGAGGACATTGGACCCTATTCTATTTGCCCAGAACTAGGGTCCTAAACCTCAGTGTCTACCTTTTTTTTGCTATCAAATCTTTACTCTGGTTATTTGAAAGTATGTATGTTTGTCTTTTATAAATTACAGGAATATAGTTTATTCCCAAACCCACCTTCGAACCATTTTTTCTCATTTTACCTTCTTACGGTTCTCTGTAGTTATTTACACAGGAGTTTGTTTATTACATACAAACACATATATCATAGTTGTGCACTACACTTGATAATGATATGAACATTTGGTTTTACTATACACAATATAGTACTAGAATTCATATTCTTCTGTCACACATCTCTATTTCCATAAAATAGAATCTAATCATAATAATAGTACTCTTTTGGTAGAGGAAAGGCTACGTTCAATCTTCACAAAATTATCATGGCATATAACAGTTCTTCTTTCAGCATCTAGAATATTTAATCATTCTCCTAGATAAGAAATAACACTATAACAAAATTAACCTAACAGATAATTCTCTAATTCCTGTAAAGTGTCATGCACAGAAGTTGAATACAGATTTATTAGTTCATTTCTACAAGTTAACCATGTAACTCAGATACGTATCTCTATTTCTGTTAAATGGATTGCGTCACCCGAACATGAGATAGGCGATCGCATCCTCAACTCCCCCCGTGCTCTGCACCAGAGTCTAAGGTAGCAGTAATATTCACAAGCTAGGCCTCAAGACCTTTGTCTAGCCTATACTCCTTTTGGGTTGCAAAGCTCCACTAGTTTAAGCCAACTCTAGACAACTCTCTTCTGCAACATTTTGTTGTTAACCCTTTTCTTCTTTTAATTCACAAAACCCCTTCCCCTTCCCAAGATTTCCTTTTTATCCTTTTGTGGAAGGTAACTGTCAAAAAATCCCTCTTCATTTTTACTTTGGAACCTTGGAATTATTTACCAATCAGTTAACCAACTACTGCATGTAAATTTTATTCATAAAATAGAACTCAAGTTCACTAACGAATAATCGTATTCCTTAATCTCTTTTTTCCAGTGAAATATTAAGTGTACTTTTTAAAAGTATTTTTAACATAAAATACTGAAATTAAGCTGGGTGTTACATCTTCCCCCACTTAAGGTAAACACTGTCCTTGGTGTTTACTTCATCACATCAAACAATTTAGGATATGCTTCTCATATTGATTTTTTGTCCTCGAAAGTAGCCTTCTCTGGGCCAGAGGGCTTCCACTACACTTTAACCTGGGGGATGGCTTGTCTCTGGAGCATTATTTCTCTCTGATCGAGAATACATTGAGGTTCTACCAGAAATTCACCATTCGGTTCTACCTGCATGTAGTAGAAATTCATAATTAGTTTAATTAATGATTCTTCTCTTTCCAGAAATCATAATATTAAACACAAATTACTAGTACGCTCTACCAATGTATAACATACTTGTGGTCATGACATATATTTTCAGTAATGATACATGAAACATGTTTTTCATGAATATGTGGATGGGCAATGCCAGCTGATAAACCATCAACCCTACTCATTCCAAAATTTGGAAAGGTCCACAATACCTAGAAACCAATTTGGCATAGGTAGTCCATATTAATGTGCTTTTCTTATGTTTAATTCTTACATAAACATGATCACCCACTTCGAAAACTTGAAAATTTATTTTCTGATTGGCATATACCTTTTTCCTATCCTAGATAAGTTTTAAATTCTGTCTAATTTTTCTTACCTCATGCTCCATTTCCTCCGGCATGTCTGACCAAGCATCAAATTGGTTTCTGGGCTACTCTAGCTTATGGGTGTCTAACATTATCTTCCATATAATGCCTCGAAATGAGTCATCTTGAGGGATTCTTGGTACCCATTATTATAGGCGAATTCTACTAGATGTAAATATTCCTCCCACCTTGTGGGTTGGTGCATCACATACATGCGTAGCATGTCTTCTAATATTTTATTCACCCTTTCAGTATACCCATCCATTTGTGGATGATAGGTTGTACTAAAATGGATATGTGTACCTAATCTAGTGAATAATGCCTTCTAGAAATATGAGGTGAACTTCACATCTTGATCTGAGATGAAAACTCTTGAAATGTCGTGCAGTTTAAATATTTCCCTCATATATATATCAAGAGTCTGTACGGTTTTGTAAGTTGAATGGATTGGTATGAAATTATTTTCCTTATTGATTCTATCCACAACCACCATAATCGAATCATTGTTTCTTTTAGTTTTCGGTAGACCGTGATGAAGTCGAGTGAGATGACTTCCCATTTCCATTTTGGTACAAGAATGGGCTGAAGTAATACTGATTGGTTTTGGTGCTCCACCTTGACTTGCTGACACTCCAAACACTTGGTTAGGTATTCAACAATGTTTTTATGCACTCCATGATAGAAATAATATTTTCTAATTGTTGTTAGCATATTTTTCTATCGAGCATGTCCAACATAGGAACTTTGATGGTATTGATCCAAAATCATCTCCTTTAAGATCATATGATTTGGAATGTATATCTTTCCTCAGAATACCAATAATTGTTTACCATTGATCCCATAATCTGATTTACTTCCTTGTTTTTCTGCTTCTTGTGCTTGCTGCCACAAAAACTGATACTCAAGGTCTCTTTGTGTTGCCACCATTAATTGCTCGTGGAACTTAGTTTCTTCTTGATTAAAGTAGAGTTAATAAATTAAATGTCATTTAATACTTAAGGCGTCAGCAACATGGTTCTCCTCACCTTTCACATTTTGAGTGTAAAAGTTGAATTCACTTAGGAACTCATTCCACCATGCTTGGCAAGCGTTCAAATCAGACTACTTAAAGTAGCTAGTCAAGCTACTGTGGTCGCTTCTCAGCACAAAATTTTTCCACAATAAGTAATGTCTCCAAACCTGAAGGGCATGTACTATCATAGTCAGCTCTAAATCATAAGAAGAGTATCGTTGCTCATAGTCCTTTAGCTTCTTGGATTCATACGCTATTACCTTATCGTCTTGTGTCAATACTACTCCCACCACTTCCTTACAAGCATCAGTGCAGACTCAAAATTCCTTGTTTGCGCCAGCTACCTTCAATACATGAGTAGTGGTTAACGATTGTTTTAATCATTCAAAAATGGCTTGAGATTCATTAGTCCATTTAAAAACTCTCCCCTTCCGTTGCAGGGAAGTAACTGGAAAGGCTATCTTAGAGAAGCCTTTGATGAAGCGTTGGTAGTAGCCAGCCAAGCCCATGAAAGAGCGTATATCTGCTACAATTCAGGGTACTCTCCATTCCATAATCATATTTATCCTTTTGTGGGATATCGATATTCCTTCAACATATAGTACATGGCCCAAGTATTGGATTTGTTCTTTGTAAAAATCACATTTTCTAAATTTGTCATAGAGCTAATGTTCCCTCATCATTTTCAGCAATAAAAGAAAATGTTCCTTATGCTCTACCATACTTTTAGAGTAGATTAATATATTATCAATGAATATTCAATTTTTTTTATCCAAACATGAGTGGAAGATGTCATGGATTAGACTCATGAAATTTGATGGTGCGTTGGTTAATCCGAATGGTAACACCACAAATTCATAATGTCTATATCTGGTACGAAAGGGTTTTTTAGATATATCCTCATCCTTAATATGTATATGGTGATACAGAGATCTTAGTTATATCATTGAAAATATGGTCTCTCCTTTTACTTTATCAAAAACATCATCCATTCATGGAAGCGGATATTAGATTTTGACAGTCAGTTTATTAAGTTTCTTGTAATCCATACACATCTACATCATACTGTATTTCTTTTTAACGAACAACACCACTTCTCCCCAAGGGACCACACTAGGGATTATGTACCCCTTATCCAATAGTTCTTACAGTTGCATTTTTAACTCTCTTAGCTCGAGCACACTCATTTTGTATGGTGCTCATGACACATGTGTTTCTCCGAATATTAACTTGATGGTAAAATTGATATCTCACTTTGGGGGTAGCCCCAAAATATTTTCAGGAAACACATCCATAAAGTCATGAACAAATTGAATTGTTTCTAGCATAAGAGTCATGTGTTTAGAGTTATCAAGCCCCACTGGAATAGCATAAAGTTAACACCCTTTTCTAATGCATTTACCCAGTTGGGATGCAGTGATGGGGCGCAAATGTAGTAGTTTATTAATTCCTTGTAACTCCTGGCGAGTACCATATTAAACCTCAAAATGTACAATTTTATATTTGAAATCTACGAGTGACCAATGTCTTTCTAACCAGTCTATTCCCAAAAATATAGAGTTTCCAAGCCAAAGTTCTTTGACTGCACTTCAACTTTGGGGATGGCTCACCTCCAAATCGTTATTTCTCTCTGATCAAGAATATGCTAAGGTTCTACCATAAATTCACCGTCTAGTTCTGCCTGCATGTAGTATAAATTCATAATTAATTCAATTAAGGATTATTTTGATATCGAGGATGTCCAACATAGGAACTTCGATGGTATTCATTGAAAGTCAACTCCTTTAAGCTCATCTAATTTGCAATGTACATTTTTCCTTGGAATACCAATAATTTTTTATGACTTCTTGTGCTTGCTGCCACAAAAACTGATGCTCAGGGTCTCTCTTTGCTACCCCCATTACTTTCTCCTGGAACTTAAATTCCGCTTGATTAAAGTAGAGTTCATAAATTCAATATAGTTTCCTACTTAAGGCATCATCAAAATGATTATGCTTACCTTTCACATGTTGAATGTCAAATTCAAATTCAATTAGGAATGCATTCTACCTTCCTTGGCGGGCGTTGAAATCAAACTCTTTAAAGTAGCTAATCAAGCTGTTGTGGTCGGTTCTCAGCACAAAATTTTTCCCCAATTCGTAATGTCTCCAAACCTAAACAGAATGTACTACCATAGTCAGATCTAAATCATAAGAATATTATTGTTGCTTATGGTCCTTTAGGTTCTTGGATTCATACATTATTACCTTACTGTATTGTGTCAATACTGCTCCCACCCCTTCCTTACAATCATCAGTGCAGGCTTTAAATTCCCTATTTGGGTTAGCTACCTTCAATACAGGAGCAGTGGTTAACTGTTGTTTTAAGCATTCAAAATTGGCTTGACATTCATTAGTCCATTTAAAAACTCACACCTTCCGCTGCAAGGAAATAGTGGGAATAACTATCTTAGAGAAGCCTTCGATGAAGCGCCGGTAGTATCTAGCGAAGCCCATGAAAGAACATAGAGCTGCTACATTTATGGGTACTCTCTCTTCCATGATCATCTTTATCTTCTAAGGGTATATCGATATTCCTTCAGCAGATATTACATGGCCCAAATATTGGATCTATTCTTTGTAAAAATCACATTTTCTAATTTTTTCATAGAGTTGATATTACCTAAACATTTTCAACACTAAGCGCAAATGTTCCTTGCATTCTTCCATATTTTTAGAGTAGATTAATATATCATGAATGAATATTAAAAAAAATATATCCAATTATGATTGGAATATATCGTGAATTAGACTCATGAAATTTGTTGGTTTATTGGTTAATCCAAATGGTAACACCACAAATTCATAATTTTTGTATCTGGTATGAAAGGTTGTTTTAGATATATCCTCATCCTTAATCTGTATCTCATGATACCTAGATCTTATTTCTATCTTTGAAAATATAGACACTCCTTTTACTTGATAAAAAAATATCATCTATTCGTGGCAACAGATATTTTTTTTGATAGTCAGTTTATTAAGCTGCATGTAATCCATACACATATGCATCGTACCATCTTTCTTTTTAACGAATAGTACCGGTGCCCCACAAGGGGAGACACTAGGGCGGATATACCGCTTATCCAATAGTTCTTGCAACTGCATTTGTAGCTCTGTTATCTCCGAAAAATTCATTCTGTATGGTACTCGTGACACAGGTGTTGCTCTAGTTATTAACTTAATGGTAAAATCGATATCTCGCTTTGGGGGTAGCACCAGAATATTTTCCGAAACCACATCCGTAAATTCCTGAAATTATGGAATGTTTTCCAGTATAACAATTTTGTCTTTAGAGTTAGCAAACCCCACTTGAATAAGATAAAGTTGACACCCTTTCCTAATGCATTTACCCATTTGGGATGCAGTGACGGGGCACAATTGGAGTGGTTTCTTAATTCCTAGTAATTCCTGGCAAGTACCATGTTTAGCCTTAAAATGGATGATTTTCTCTTTGTAATCTACTAGTGATGAATGTCCTTATAACCTATCCATTCCCAACAATATATTGTAGGAACCCAAGGGTAAAATATTTAGTTCAAGAGTTATATGTTGGTTTCCTATTTCCAGGGAATAGCTTGAGATTTTGCATTAGCCCTTCTGTTTTCTCTAGTAGCCAATTGCACCAACTAGGGAATTTTAAATTTTTGGCTTTGAAAATTACATTTTTCAACTATCCAAGGATTTATATAACTTAAACTCGCACCAGGATCAACCTAAACAGAACCTGTTTGGGAATATAACTTACCTTCCAGTTCTATCACGGTCACTTGGTAATCTTCTTGTCGATCTTCTAGTGCAGCATTAATCCTTGCTATATTTCGTGCGACATCCCCCATTGTGGATGCCTCTTGAATATTGGTTGTAGTTTTGTTTCTTCCATGGTGAGGACAATTTTTATAGTAATGCACCTCACCGTGGCCTCAACATTGTAGGAGTGGTTTATGGATCTTCGCATGGTCTGGTCTATTAGATGCTTCAGTAGGTTGTTCTTCTACTGGCCATTTGAACTTTTTCTATTTTTTTCCATATTGTCTATTTGTTGGTTTTCTTGCAACATTTTTATAGTTTCCTAGTCTACTACCTTTAAAATTTGAAGCACCTCTCTACCCCTTCTTTTGTGGTCAACTCTTGCGAGCATATGCTTTTACCTTGAACTGCTGATAACACATTTGTGCTTTTCGAATCACCTCATCCATAGTCTTTGGATTCACAAATTTGATCCTCTCGTTCATGTGAGTAGGTAAGCTACTCAAGAATCATTGTAATTTTTATTTTTCATCTTTCAAATACGGTACATACCTCAATAAGGAGGTAGATTTAGTTATGAACTCATCCACAGACAGTTGTCCCAATCGCAAGCAATGAAATTCTAGAGATTTTTCACCATAGAATTTATTTGTTAAATATTTGTCTTTAAAATACTACTAGAACTCATCCCAACTCACATTCTGGTCCTCAATACCCCACATATTTTTAACTTCCTCCCACCAAAATGTGGCTTTTTTCTGCAATTGGTAAATATGAAAGCGATCTTTGAGATTTTTCTTATATTCATAAACTTGAAAGTATTTGTTCATATTAATTACCCATGCTTCACCCACTTCTTCAACCACTCCATCGAATGTAGGAGGTTTAATTTTCCGAAATTCACCTTGCAGCTCTACTTTATCTTTTTTTCATCTCCTGTTGATCTCAAACATTCCTAGACTCCACTTCATTGAAAGTTTTTATTTTTTTACTTCGTTGGGTATGACTTACTTCCGTATTTTCATAAATTGTTGTTTCTGCTCACCTTATTCATGGGTGTCCCTCTCCAAACTAGGATGTGCTGCACGATGATCTTGCTTATCTGAGAGGCTTTTAAGAATCCTCTCTTATTCCTACTAGTTTTTTGGTGTAGATCCACACTCAATTGTACCCACATATCTGGGATAATCTCCAGATTATGCAGGGGATGAGCTTCTCATGTATCTCTTGGTGTTTTATGAATAGATCCTCTCCTCATCGAAGCTTATCAACAATTTCATGTCACTCTGCATATTTAAAAAAAAACGAAAACACCCTTGGTCATTTAAATGGCCCATATGGCCCCAGCATGTAACCACCCTCTGATACCACTTGTCACTTCCATCTAAACATTATCATTAAAAGAAAAATTGGTTACCACACCCAAATAAAAATTTCTATACCATAAGGTTATATAAACTATAGAATTTAAACTTATACAAAATTGCTATGGTAATTTTCATAGTGAATTATTTTGTTATTGCATGCTCATTCATTACATCATTATTATTATCACTCATAATTTTTTCAAATTTATTTTGATAGGGTCACCTAAGTTTCACCTTGTCTCATAAGGTTTGGGTCATTCATTTGATGACAAATTCATTATATCATGTCTATCCTAGGTCATGGACACTTCGTTAGTCTTGTCATTAGGGTCATATCCATAATAATCCACCTTCGGTTCACTTGCATAGTCATGAAATTGAAAAAATGGCCACCTATCTATTTATATAGAATTTTGTAGCAAATATAACTATAAAGGTGAAAATGATGCTTTTTGAGGAGGCTAAGAGGAATTTTGAACCAAGTTTTCTTTATCATCCTTCATCATATCAAATTTTAGACATACTAGTGAAATTTTGAAGAAAAACAAGAATTTTTAATTTTTTACACTTTAGGCATTTCTACAACATGTCCCATGCTTGAAGCTGAGTTTTCATTGCGGAATCTCTGAAGATGACTTTTTGACAAAAAAAGTGGTTAAAATTGAAATTAAATCTTGGGAAAAATTTGTATTATCTCTTTAAACCTATCAAATAGATCCATGAAAGAAAAGAGAACTAAGAGGTGGTGGAAATTGGTAAATTAAATTTTCTACCAAAAGTTCCTATGAAACTGTCTTGTTTTCCCCTATTTCGGCAGCGAGTTGAATATTGAAGGAATTTTTTCTTGAAGTGATGCATTCAATGTCAGTTGATCACGTGTGGAGGTCAAATATGGTCGGGACGAATCTTAAGAGACAAGTCAAAGAATTGAAGGAACAAATGGAAATGGTGAAGGTTGAATTATGGAAGAAGGGTTTGAAAATAAAGGTTGTAGAGGAAACTATTGTGGTTACTCACGAAGAAATTGTTGCTAAATGAAGAGGTAAAAATGAACAACAAATCCTTTTTGTCTTATTTCATCATATCTCACCCTGAAGTACACTCATGGACCTTTTCTAGGCCTAAAATCGAAATTCTGTTAAGTCTGTGGGCAATTAGGCAATTTCGCAGCGTGTCCTAGGCTTAAAGCCCAGTTTTTGCTCTGAAATTGCCAGAGATGTTTTTTTGGTTCAAAGACACCAATTTTGACTTTGTTGAGGAGCTCTAAGGCCTTTATTAATTTTTTTTTGATCACTCAATGCCATCCACTGACCAGAAGTAGCAGGCGTATAGCACAAGTGGCCTAAATTTCTTCGCTACGAAATCTCACTGCGAAAGTGCCTAAAAGCTTTGTTTTTGCAGAAAAGTAACCTTTTGAAAATTATAGAAGGATAAAGATGTTTTTTAAAGGTTATTTTCCATATGGAATGTCAAAGAGTATCTGAGGAGAGGTTTGTTGAATGGGAACACTTATCATAAGGATGGTTTGGTTATGCCAACTCATCATGTTACCACATCATCAACATAGCAGCTCCTCAAAAGTAGGAAGACATGTTTCATGAAGCCCTACTAACATGTTTTAAAGGCTCACGGTAGCAGAAAATAAAATTTATTGGCAAAAGTGTTTAAAACAGAGGTGCTATGAAAATTTGCTACAAAATGAGCGCTACGAAATTTTATCTACATGATTGTTTAGCAGTCAACTTGAAGTTTCCTTTTTGACCAAATGAAAATGTATTTTTGATACATGAAAGAGTTTATTCCTCAACACTGGTCCATATACAAAACCCTCTCTCAAATTCTGCAAATCCATCAGGGTTTGGAAATTATACACTCACATTTTAAGCCTATTTTCAGAATTTTCACTAACCAGATTTATGAAAAAAATGTAAAATTCGACTTGAAGGAGGTCCATCTCAGCATCCATGTGGCATAATGACACATTAACACTCCAGTACACTCATAATATTAGTTGGTTGCAATTGATAAGGGTTATTAGATGGATTATTTGAACTATTCAACGGCAGAAGAGTCCTTTTTGTATTCAAACTCTGCAAAATAGAAATATCCCTAAGAAGTCTCTGTTGAGGAGGTAAATCCCCTCTGCGGATAGAGGCAATCCCACTAGCCTAGATCGAGTCTACCAGCAATTAAGTCACGCAATGACGTTGGTTCCTAGCTACAAAAAAGACAAAGATCGCAATGAGTAGCCTACCTCAAATCCCATGCAGTTGTCGTTGGAGAAAAGATGATGTTTCCCATCCCTCACTTGACAAATCACAATCCTTCCATTCGACACATACGAACACCTATACACATGCAAGGAAACAATGACATACAACGTAAAATCTAAATCATGTAACTATATATCAGACAGAGAGGATATAATTCATTGTGTTACATAAAGAAACGAACACATGAATGGAACCAAAATCAGAGTCGCTTATATTATAAATGACAAAAAGGGAGATTACAACCAAATGCTCTGACGCTATGATCTTCCTTCGTCGGGGCTTGCACCAGAGTGTATCCCAACAAAGCCTGTCGAGAATCTGTTGGGTATGTGTTATATTCTTTCCACGACTAAGCACGCACCCATGGTTTTGTGCATGGTTTTGCACATGGTTTTGGGGTACGATGGTTTTCAGCCCCTGGTATTTTTATAGATCCGGTCAAGGGAACTATGGTTATGTTCTAATCTAGGGTTAATGGATTAGGGTTCATGTATGCTTCGGCATGTATATATATGTGTTGTAAAACTAAAATGAATATAATGAAAAATCAAGTTGGTTGTCCCGATTTGGGATCCAGGGGAAGATCCCTGTGTTTATCTGTTTTATGTTTTATGCTCTTGCTATTGTTTGTTTTCTGTTATAATATTTGTGTGTAGATAATTTATGTTCAGGGTTAAAACCTACATTTGGCATCGAAGTTGTTTCCGCTTCAAGGGGACGCATTTGCTGCTGAGGCTTTTTTGCTCGGGCCTAAGGTAGACCCTGTTCAGTGGGAGATCTGCGGGATCGATTCTTACGTGAAAGAAGATGGCGAGCAGTGGGAAGATAGAGATCGAGAAATTTAATGGTCAGAGTTTTGAGTTATGAAAGCTCAAGATGGAGGATCTGCTAGTGGATAAAGATCAGTGGATCGCGGTAGATCCAGGTACTAAACCAACGACAATGTCAGATGAAGACTGGAAGAAATTGGATCAGAAGGCTAAAAGTACAATATGGTTGTGTCTCTCAGATTAATTATTGTTGAATGTATCTAGGAAAGCTACGACGAAGAATTTGTGGGAAAAACTTGGGAATTTGTACCAATCTAAGTCTATGGTGAATAAGTTGTTCCTGTGGAAAAAGCTGTATAACCTGAGGATGAAGGATGGAGACTCGGTGACAAAGCATTTGAATGCATTCAATACCGTGGTAAGTCAGCTTTCATTCGTTGATATTAAAATCTCAGATGAAGATAAGTGCATCAGTTTGCTGTGTTCTCTACCAGACTCATGGGACAGTCTGGTTATTGCAATAGGTATCAATACAACTACCTTGAATTTTGATGACATTGTCTCAGCCTTGTTTTCGGAGGAAATTGGACGGAGAAATATGGACGGCCAAAATGGAGATGCCTTATCTGTACGAGGAAGGTCCCAAAACAGAAGTAAGAATAAGGTTTCGAGTGGGAGATCCAAATATAGAGGGAGATCTAAATCTCCTGGAAAGTTTGTAAAGGTATGCTGGAAATGCGGAAAGGAAGGGCACTACAAAAGGGAGTGCAGATCTAAAGCTCTTGAGAAAGGAAAGGGATTTGATGATGCTCCTTCTGCAGAGGCAAAAACCACCTCGGATGAAGGTGGGGATGTGTATTTGGCTTCTTCTTCAAACACACATGTAGATCATGAGTCATGGTTGATTGACTCAGGTGCATCGTTTCACTTCACTCCCCATCAGGAGTGGTTTTGCGAGTATGAGAAATATGATGGTGGTGATGTCTTCCTAGGGGATGATAGGAAGGCCAGAATCGTCGGACGTGGAAAGGTCAAGCTGAAGCTGCAAGGTGGATGGATTAGAACACTTCCTAATGTTCTGCATATTTCTGCATTGGCTAGAAATTTGATTTCTGTAAGCAAGATGGATGATGCACATGTAAAAATAGTGTTCGAGAAAGATGCCTGCAAGATGGTTCGTGGAACACTGGTATTAATGCGGGGAGTTCAAACTAGAACTCTGTAAAAGCTAAAAGGTAGCACTGTTATTGATGGGTGTAATGGTTCTATGGTTCCTGAAAGTGAAGCAGAAAGCCTAGCTATATCTGGAGAAAAGACCATGCTATGGCATCGAAGGCTTGGACATATTGGAGAGAAGGGCCTTTGAATACTGCATAGAAATGGTATGGTAGAAGGTATGTCTAATTGCTCTCTGCATTTTGATTTATGTGAACATTGTGTATATGGGAAGAAGAATCGGGTGAGTTTTCTTATGTTGCTAAGAGGGCGAACAAGATATTAGAACTTGTGCATAGTGATGTGTTTGGACCTGTGTCAGTTCCTTCACTGGGAAAGTTTGTGTACTATGTTTCATTCATAGATGACTTCTCAAGGAATACATGGATATATTTCTTTAGGAAGAAATCTGAAGTCTTTGACAGATTTAAATAATTTAAGGCTCTGGTGGAAAACCAGAAAGAGAAGAAGATAAAGGCACTGAGGACAGATAATGGTGGGGAGTTCTGCAAGAAGGAATTTGAAGAGTTATGTAAGAAGTGTGGTATAGCACGACAGAAGACTACTCCATACACACCTCAGAAAAATGGAGTTACAGAAAGAATGAATTGAACACTGATGGAAAAGGAAAGAAGCATGCTCAGTGGTACCAGGTTAGGACAAGAATTCTGGGCAGAGGCAATGGAGACTGCATGCTATTTGGTTAACAAATCACCTTCATCATTGTTGGAGGATAAGACTCCACATGAGGTATGGACTGGTAATAATCCATCTCTTTCACATCTAAGGGCATTTGGATGTGATGCATATGTAGATGTTCCAAAGCAGAAAAGGACCAAGTTGGATAATAAATCTAAAAGGTGCATCTTTATTGGGTATAAGGATGGTTTAAAATGTTACAAGCTTTGTAGCTCGGAAATAAGGAAAGTTGTGTATAGCCAATATGTGGTGTTTAGAGAGGTGAAAGATTTTGTTAAACATGAAGTCATACCAAAGGAACCTAAGAAGATAGAGTTTGAGCTAAAGGAGGATGAATCAGACTCTACAACAGAAGAAGACTCAAAAGGGGAAGAGTCACAAACTCCAGCTCTGAGAAGATCAGCTCGGGAAAGAAGACAACCAGAAAGCTATATTCCATCTACTTTCTGTTCAAATTTTTCCTTAACTATAACTAATGATGATCCCAGAACTATCAGGGAGGCAGTAGATTAAGAGGATGGAAAAATCTGGAAGGAGGCCATGGTTGATGAAATGGCATCCTTGCACAAAAATGAGGCATGGGATCTGGTGGAGTTGCCGATTGGAAGGAAGCCCATCGGGAACAAATGGGTGTTTAGAAAGAATATGAATGTAGAAGGCAAGGTGGATAAATACAAAGCTCGGTTGGTACCAAAAGGTTATTCCCAGGTGTCGGGAATTGATTTTGGCGATATTTTTTCTCCTGTTTCCAAAGTTACTTCAATTAGATTACTTTTATTTGTTGCCGCTGCATTTGATTTTGAGATAGAACAGATGGATGTGAAGACATCATTTCTTCATGGGGATCTAGAAGACGAGATCTACATGAAGCAACCTGAAGGCTTTATGGTGAAGGGTAAGAAAGAACTGGTGTGCAGGTTGAAGAAGTCTCTGTATGGGTTAAAACAGTCACCAAGGATGTGGTATCAGAAATTTGATACCTATATACGGGGACTTGGCTTCACCAGAAGCAAGGAGGATCACTGTGTTTATTTTAAATTAATTGGTGACCGTGTTATTTTTTTGGTCTTGTATGTGGATGATATGTTGTTGATTGGAAATGACAAAGAAATTATCCAAGATTTGAAGACCCAACTGTTCTCCAAATTCGACATGAAGGATCTTGGTGCTGCAAACTATATTTTGGGCAGGGAAATTAAGAGAGATCGTAAGAGAGAAGTCATGGTTGTGTCCAGCAATATATTAATTATATTGTGTAGTTAAATATGCAGATAGTAAAACCGTGTGAATGTGTCATTCGTAGGTGTGTATCCTCTTCACGAACAGTGTCCCAAGACACAAGAAGAGGAGGAGGATATGTCCCATGTTCCATATGCAAGTGCAGTGGGTAGCCTGATGTATGCAATGGTCTGTACTAGACCAGACATTGCACATGCAGTGGGAGTATTGAGCAGGTTTATGTCAAACCCAGGGAAGGAGCATTGGACAACATTGAAGCGGGTTTTCAGATATTTTCGTGGCACTAGTGATTATGGCTTGTGCTACTAGGGAAGACTAGGATTGTTATCGCCACATTCATTGTTTTGTTGATGCAGATTGGGTTGGAGATCTGGACCAAATAAGATCTACAAGTGGGTATGTTTTTACCCTATTTGGAGGCGCAGTCAGTTGGATGAGTAAAATATAGTCTGTAGTGGCTCTTTCAACTACAGAGGCAGAATATATAGCAGCCACTCATGCAAGCAAGGAAGTAGTTTGGTTGCAAAGATTGTGTTCAAGTATGGGGTTGGTACAACAAGATATAACCGTAGACTGTGATAGCCAAAGTGAAATTTTCTTGGCTAAGAACCCTGCTTATCATTCAAAGAAAAAGAACATTGATGTTCAATATCACTTTGTTAGACATATGGTTGAGGCTAAAAGGGTGTTGCTGGTAAAGGTGGACACTTTGAAGAATGTTGCAGATGCATTGATGAAGTTTGTGAGCACTCAGAATTTCTCTTGGTGTAGAGAAAAAATGGGTGTTGAACAATTGGGCCAATGACTAAGCTCTCTTATGGCCCCCTACAGAAAGAAAACAACAAGTGGGAGAATGTTTGGTATGTGTTATATTCTTTCCATGACTAAGCACGTGCCCATGGTTTTGTGCATGCTTTTGCACATGGTTTTGGGGTATGATGGTTTTCGGCCCCTAGTATTTTTGTAGATCTGGTCAAGGGAACTACGGTTTGTTCTAATCCAAGGTTAATGGACTAGGGTTCATGTATGCTTCGACATGTATATATATGTTTTGTAACACTAAAAGGAATATTGAAAAATCAAGCTGGTCGTCCCGATTTGGGATCTAGGGGAAAATATTTGTGTTTATCTGTTTTATGTTTTATGCTCTCGCTATTCTTTATTTTTAGTTATATTATTCATGTGTAGATAATTTATGTTCAGGGTTAAAACCTACAGAATCTAGACTAAGCTCTCTCTCTTACTGAATTCTCTTCGGCTTGGCTCTCAATAGTTTCCCAGCTATAGTTTCCTTCCTACAAGTTCAACTAGCTTGCTAATGGAGAGGGCAAGCTTTTATAGATGGAGGAAGGGAAGTTGGGATCCCTATAATCATGGGATAGGCCCTATCTCTTAGGAAGGTTCCATGATAGGTGGAAAACCACTTCCTAGACATGGAGATCCGGAGCCAAACCACTCAACTCCTTTTGATGATTCATTCCAGAGTTTGTTAGAATCAAACTTCTGCCATTTATTTTTTAAAAACATCCCTTAATAAGCTTGGCACAAGTGAAACATAGGGACAGAGTGCCAGTTGGCGCGCCCTCTAGTGTGGATTTCCACCATTGGCACGAGGGATGAACTGGCTAGTCGCGCAAAGGCTAAAACATCGATTCTTAGGGTTTTTCAGAGGAAGTGTTCTTCGGGAGAATGTTTGTCCTTATGAAAGAGGATGCCACGAAAGTGGTTTCAGGACATTTTACTATTCACAAGTCATAGGAATATTCCTCCAATGTATAGGACGAGGGATTGCAGGGACAGTGACAAAATGTTGTGTAACAGATGCCCCCTAAAGCATGAGGTCTGAGAGAGAGGGAGGGGTGAAATGTTTTATGAGAATGCGCCCAACTAAAAACACTGCCGTCGGAAGACCTGAAAATACAAATACAACTGATATCTCTGATACATGATACATGGTATGGGCACAGCCATCCATAATAGAGTGTACAATAACCGAGATCCAAGCTATGGATGCAACCATCCAACAAAGAAGGATCAACAAGCATACTCAGGTATGGTCGCAACCATCCAATCAAATGAGCCATGTAACTAATCATGATTATCACAAAGAATCCGCAGCCTGGATTTTATCAGACAAAATCCAGGGTCTTGCACTCCATCTCGACCCGAACAGAGTACAAGTCTGAGCATGTGAATAAATGAGCTGAATTCGAACATGCAACAACATCATCTGATTACCAGCCAATAATGAAAGTTGTTAACAGACGCGAGAGGAACCACCAATAATGAGGGTGGCCCTCAAGGTAATATAGGTACAATCCACGGAATGTGAATAGTGAGCTGGCATCGAACACCCGTAGATTCATCTGATCGAAGGCCAATAATGAAAACCTTGCATCGAATGCGAAGAACCTGCCATTGAGGCATGCAGGCTCCAAGGTACCTGAAGGGAGTCTCTAGATCAGCTTCCTGGATAATGAGTGGAAGTCGACATGAAGTGACCTTGATCGAAGGTGGGCCATATTGTTTCCCACATCATCGACACGAGACAAAGGAATATGATGTTTACGAATCAAGATCAGTAGAGAATCAGAGGGAGGTTGAAAACTACAGAGGCCAACTTCTCTTGAACATATCGTCGGCACGACACTGGATTTGGCAGTATTTGACATCAAAGGATCTGAGGTCATGATGACGCAGCAAAGAGCAGACAAGTGGTCAAAAGAGATTACCCAAACCCATGGAGGAAAACATAGAACGAGATGATATGTCCCCAGCCCGACACGAATGCAGACAAGTGCCATGTTCAAGAGCGACATACTGCTGACATGACGGTGATACTGGTTCCATTTTCCCCCACCATTTCTGGTGAGTACCCCAATTATTTTTGGAAACAATATTGAAGGGGATAGCATATGCTTGTGATATAAGTTTGTCCTTGAGACAAATCCAACATAGTACATTTAACGAGCCCTAGGAAGGAGGAACTCGAGTATCGTCATTACGACGGAGTCTGATGTCATTAGTTTTTAACGAGTCTGACAAAGGAATAACTCATCATATTTTCATGTTTAGAGAGTTTTAAAAGACAATAGAAAAGAAAACTCCAGTACTCCCTTTTCATAGGTAGTCTCACAGATCCAAAAAGGTAGAAAACTATGTCTAAGAGAACCTCCTAGTCGCAATAGTCTAGGGTATTCTTTTTTCGTAAATAATCTATCCCAGCCCAAAAACAGGGTAAACGTATACTGGGTAGATGTCGTTTTTCAGCCAATTTAACGAGCTCAAAATGACAAATGACTCGGCAATCTTTTCAGTTTTAGAGAGTCAGAAAAGAGCTGAAATATGACTTCTCCTGGAGGAACGAGTGGTATAACGGGTAGCTACTAGTTCCGGTGATGATGGAACTACTCAAAACAATATAAAGGTCAAGAGGCTGGCTAACAAGACCACTCATCACAGTGGTTCCTAAGGAACGGGTAGAACAACCAAGTGAAAGCATATGATCGGCCAAGCAGATGGGGATGATGGGGTGAGAAAATGAAGGCTCATTTGGCAAAAACATGCTGATAAAATGGTAATCACAAGAGGTAAAATAGGAATGGTTTCATTTTTACACAAGCTTGAAATCAGGAAAATCTGCTTGAAGTTGGTTTCATTTTTACACAAGCTTGAAACAAAGATAAAATATGCTTGAAACTGGTTTCATTTTTACACAAGCTTGAAATGGAAATAAACTATGCTTGAAAAAATTAAGCATGCCCCCAGCATGGTGACTCGATTCGAGGTACATTCCCCCCAAGCTTCAGTCCATATGAAAGGCAGATGGAGTGAAGGTTCAAATTACGAATCAAGAGAAATACTCGACTAGGATTTTACGAGATCGTATCAAAGACTCGAATTGAATAGGAAACATGTTTCGTTGTTTTAACGAGGTTGACACATTAAAAGAACCATCCTCTTAAGAGCTTTTTTCATTTTTTAAGGATCTTGACACAAGAAAATGAACTCTACCCCGAAAAACCTTGTTTCATTTTTTAAGGAGCTTGACACAAGAAAATGAACTATGTTCTAGAGACCTTGCTTCATTTTTTAAGGAGCTTGACACAAGAAAAAGAACTCTTCTCCGAAGAGGTTGTTTCATATTTTAAGGAGCTTTACACAGGAAAACAAACTGTGCTCCGACAACCTTTCATCATGATGAAGAAAAAGTCATGGCTTCCAAGAGTTCCACACTGGATCGGAGAACAACATCTTGGAAATCAGGAACCAATTCCCCTAGCACCTGATGCACAATGACATTATCACTGAATACAGGCACAGGATAGGTAGCTACATAATTGACATGCGGCGGGGATGACACAACCAAGAGATAAAGACCTGTAAGGGATGATGGTGGACAAGATCCACTCTCAACGGAAAAGAGATGGTGCACCGTAGATGGGGCCAGCTCAACTGATCCCACAACCAAAGGTCGATCAGGGATGGATTCATGATGGTGAATTTCTAAGGGGGTGGGATGAAGCAAGGATGACTCTTGACTGATCATTGAATCAACTGGTCAAGGAATAAAAGAAAGCTGTTTGTAACTAGCCGGAAGGTAAGGTGCAGAAATAGTCGAGTTGTCCAAAAATCTCTTGGCTTCATCCATATACAGACAAAGGTGAATGGCATGGTTCCCATCACACAACTTGTAGGGATTGGCAAGCTTACCCTACTTCTTAGGAGCTTTACCAGAACTACCTGAAGACGTGCCCCCAACCTGACTCCCAGAAGCCAAAGGCAACGGTGGACAACTGTTGGACCATAATTCGAGCACCTTGGGAATGCTAGGGAAATCTCAAAGAAGATGGTTTCCCTGGCACAACATGCAAGGGAATTTGGTTGTCCATGGAGGGTTGGAAGGTTTATCAAGAACAGATGTTTTAGAAGCAGTAGCTGCAGCCTTAGCCTCTCTCTTATCGGACTTCTTCTTCTTCTTCTTCTTCTTATCCACCTGGTTACTAGAATCCAAAATTTCACGAGGCGAAGTAGAAGAGGAGGATGAAGAAACAAGTGAAGAAGGGGAGAGGGCCACCTTAGAACCAACATGATGTTGTTCAAGTGGAGGGGATGGTTGTACAGTGGACAGAACCCTTGAGACCACAGAGGTCGAGAATAACCAAACAGGCAACCCAACAGCTAACCCATGAAGGGACAATGTTCCCATATAAGGAGCACCAACATTTCCAAAAGTAGAAAAAGGACCAGGATTCCCATCGGAGGGGATTCCTTGGTTGGTAAACTCTAGAAAAGTTGCCATCAAAAACAACTGTAAAACAAAATGCTAAGGAAAATAACTTTAACCAGGAATATTTCGCAGGCAGTTAATTCTTTAAGACATTGAAAGAAAACTCTGTCGTTTCATATGTTAAGAGTCAAGAAATGGGAAAAAGGTGACTCTATCACTTTCAGGTTGAAGCGAGCGTGAAAGGACAAACGCTCGAGGACCTTTTCACTTTTAGAGAGTCATGAAAAGACCAAAATGACTACTCAAGTAATCTAAGCAAGAGGGTGTACCAAGTTTCCATGAACTACAATATACACCTTGGTGATCAAATGAAAGAGAAATGACCAAGGACTTGATGTACATGCATGTAGTCTCCCCGAACGCTATGTTCGGTGTATCGCGATTACAAGGCGGCAGACTTGGCTTCCTATGGATAAAGGATTGCAACCTATAGGGGTCTCCCTTTATATACGCGACAGTATAGGGAGCACAAGTCCATACTAGCGCTATCTAAAGCCAAAAGGTGAATGACAACTACTAGGTTTTAAGACGCCGGAACACGTCTCTAGCCTAGACCACTAAAATGTTTGCATTAAGTTCCAATGTTTCCTTAGGTTAATTAAACAAATTTTAAAGTTGATTTTGAATTATGTCTCAGTTTCCAGGCCCTATCGAATGTTGTATCTCAATAAAACCTCTAAATGCAAACTACATGCCACAAAACATCATTATGTTCAATGAAGAGCTATCTACGGGAGAGTTGAGAGCTTTTCAAATGACAAAAAAACGAAAGGCACAAAAACATCCACTACTATTTCCAACGCAAGCTAATGAAACTAGAAAACTTCTCTTTTAGAGTTATATAACACTAGTAACGCGAAAGAGCTTTCAATTTTCACTAGGCTAATCAAGATGCAGAGAAATTTGTTTTTGTATTTTTCAATATTTTAGAGCAAATGCACTAAATGAATGAAAAAAACTAATGAAAAAACTAATTCAAGAAATGATAGTGAGAAAGCTGAAACAAAAAAGTTCACTTAATATAAACGCACACAATCAAGACTCAAACTGATGATGAAATCCCTCAAAGTGAAGAAGAATCTTGAAAAAGACACACAAATTGTGTAATCTAGGCTTGGAGTGAGACAAAGCGAAACTTGAATGAAAGAGAGAAAAATCACTCAAATAATGAAATGATACAATGGAACCCAGCAAAAAGAATGTAAAGAAGCGAAAACGAAGTTGATTGGGAAAGCAAGGACCCAAAATTCCCAAAGGAGGCTCAGCACACTGAAGCACCTAGAAGCCCTAGGGCTAGAATGCAAAAACTGATAGTAAAGGGAAAAAAACGGAGGACAAGGGCCAAACACAGTCAGCAATGACTTCAAGGAACTCAATCAATAAAAAAATAATGACACCAGGACCAAAACTCAAGCTCAGAGAGTCTGTGCCGTTGGCGCCAAATAACTAGTAACTAGCACTAGTTGGCGCGACTGTCAAGAGCTAAACTGCGCCAATCAAGTTTACTATGGGAAAAATATGAAAAAGGACAAACAGAGACTGGATCAAGTCTTTTGGGGGCTGAACAGGGGTTTGACACCAAAGGAGGTGAACCAGAAGAGCAAATAAATCAATCAAAAGCCAAAAACAACCAAAAAAGGAAAGACTAACTCCGACTGAATCCCTAGTGGAGTCGCTAGTTTGTTGAGGAGGTAAATCCCCTCTGCGGACAGAGGCGATCCCACTAGCCTAGATCAGGTCTAGCAACAATCAAGTCACGCAATGACGTTGGTTCCTAATTACAAAAGGACAAAGATTGCAATGAGTAGCCTACGTCAAATCCCACGTGGTTTTCATTGGAGAAAATATGATGTTTCCCATCCCTCACTTGACAGATCACAATCCTTTCGTTCGACACGTCCAAACACCTGTACACATGCAAGGAAAAAATGACATACAACGTAAAATCTAAAGCGTGTAACTTTATATCAGTCATAGAGGATATAATTCATTGCGTTACATAAAGAAACAAACACATGAATGGAACCAAAATCAGAGTCGCTTATATTATAAATGACAAAAAGGGAGATTACAACCAAATGCTCTGATGCTATGATCTTCCTTCAGTGGGGCTTGCAGCGGAGCATATATCAACAAAGCCTGTTGGGAATCTGGACGAAGCTCTCTCTCTTATGGGATTATCTTCGGCTTAGCTCTCAATATTTTCCCAACTATAGTTTCCTTCCTACAAGTTCATCTAGCTTGCTAATGGAGAGGGCAAACTTTTATAGATGGAAGAAGGAAAGTTGGGATCCCTATAATCATGGGATAGGCCCTATCTCTTAGGAAGGTTCCATGATAGGTGGAAAACCACTTCCTATACATGGAGATTTGGAACCAAACCACTCAAATCCTTTCGATGATTCATTCTGGAGTTTGTTAGAATCAAACTTCTGCCATTTATTTTTTTAAAACATCCCTTAATAAGCTTGGCATGAGTGAAACATAGGGAAAGAGCACCAGTTGGCGCGCCCTCTAGTGTGGATTTCCCCCATTAGCGCGAGGGATGAACTAGCTAGTCACACCAAGGCTAAAACATCTGTTTTTGTGGTTTGTTAGAGGAAATTTTATTCAAGATAATGTTTTTCCTTATGCAAGAGGATGCCATGAAAGTGGTTTCAGGACATTTTACTGTTCACAGGTCACGGGAATAGTCCTCCAATGTACGGGACCGGGGATTGCAAGGAAAGTGACAAAATGCTATGTAATAGTATCCAAGTGATGTAATCATATTTGAAATAGATCTCTGAGGTGGGAATTCGAGGTGAGGAAGGTGCAAAATAATTTGTATGAGTCCTCACTCTATAAATTAGAGATTTTTAGAGTTAGAAAGGTTTGGGATATTTTATTTATGCACTACTACTGTAATCTTTCACTATCAGTAATATACTTTTGCAGCAGCTTGTTTTGGACCTTAGATTCATTGTATGTTCTTATCTATGCTTGTTCTTATTAGTCCTTTTGATATTTATGCAATGGCTCACGTGTAATCACTCAGAATTCAATAATATGCTCCAATTTCATGTACACATGTAGTTGTTGTTTTTTCCTTTATGTGTGATTTGATAAGAATATACGTGCCTTGGTGTTACACCATTTTTTCGTCATCTAACCTATTATTATTAGATGGACACAAGTACACCATGTAGGACCAATTTTACCCTAAGTAAAATTTCTTTCACTATGAAAATAACTTAGTAAACCACATTTATTAAGTTGTTTATGGTCAAAACAGGAAACCCCATGAGGAAATATTAAATAAATCTACATTTGTTTGATTTTCCTCAAGGAATAATTAGTTAAACAACAATTTAATTAATATTCAGGGTTATATTTAACCAAAAACAAGGAAATTAATTGGATAAATCAATATTTATATTATCATTTTCTAAGAATAATTATTTAAACCTTATTTAAATAATATTCTTTGTTAAATATGACTAAATCACCAATAAATAATTAAATAAATCATTATTTATTTGATTATTACTCAACCACATCCTTAAAATGATAAATAAATCATTTATTTATTTATTATTTACAAATAAAGGGATTTGACCCAAGTCAAATTCTTTTTCCCTCCAACAAATATAATAAAATATTCCATAAACGTTGGATCTTGATTTGGTTAATAATATTTTAATTATGCACCAGTATCTAGACTAAATCAATATTTTGTTATAAATAGAAGGGGTTTTCCACTCATTTACCACCTTTTGTTGCCTAAATATCAGTCTAGATCTATACTTTTGGTCTGACTTTCATCCACCACCATTGTCATATTATGCTACCATTTTTGTCTGGGTTTTCTACACCATCAAGAGAGAGAGATTTTAGATCTGAAGTGCTGAGGACTTACAAGAACCCATCCCATTGAGGAGAACTGATAACACCCTTCTGTGTTTTCCTCCCAGGTGCCATTAATACAGAATTAATTCAACATATTCTTGTCATGTCTATTGGATGCATGGAGTAAATCTTATTTTTTCTACTGCTTAACGTCTTTTGATGCATAGATCTATATTTTTGCAGCATTTATCTTGATCACCTAACTGCATATCTGAGGATATTGGTAGCCATATTTGTTGTTAGGGTTGTTTGTTATGCACAAATAAAGTGGTATTTTTTCGAACACTTGGAATTAAGATTCATACTAACAATTGGCAACTCCACATGGGTTTACGATTACGATCACTGTCATTTTTTTTATCCTTGCATATACAGCTGCTTCAAACCCTAGGATTTCTTTTCAACCTTGTTTTTTCTTTTCTTGATGTTTTTTTAACTTATAAAACCCTAAAACAATAAAAATTCTAACTTCTGTGTGTTTTCGGACCTATTGCGTAGGTGACAGACATCAACCGGAGCTGAGACGACACTTTTTTTCTGAAATCTACCGCCGAAAGTGGTGGAAGTGCAGGTCATACTTTTTGGCCCAAAACCTACGACCTGGAGCTTTAGGAAGTGGGAATCTGCCCAAAAAGTGCGACCTCCATAAAAAACAGGTCAAAAATTGCGACCTAGACTTTTTGCAGGAATTTTTCTGAAAGTTTTATGGGTTTGTCTGAGCCTTTGTTCAGGGTTGTCTGACCTTCGTCTCCACCCATTTTGGACTTGTACTTGTTCTTTTTTCTCAACTAAGTGGGAACCTAGCCCCCTAGGGCTTCTTTACCCTCCACTTTTTGTGGAAGAGTTTTTGTTGTTGCAGGTTGTCTGAAATTTCAGAGTCTTCAGCCTTTTTTCAGATCCGATACCTCACCTTCAAATCCACTTTAGATCAACTATTTAACCATACACAACACCTATTTTAGTTGTGTTTGGGTTTTTCTCTAGGGTCACCTCTATTTCCGTCCAGGACATAGCCTTTCGCCACCTCTTTTACATCAATTTTTCCTCTTATTTGTTGTTGTTTTCTGTACCACTTTCTAGCAGATTTGACCTTTAGATCCCTGTCCCTCCTGACCTTAGATCTATTGGCTATTTTAGTGTGTTTTGATTATTTTTTTACCTGCCTATAGACTATTTGTTGAGAGGCCCACCTCCTTGGGTTTATATTATTGCATTATTAGTTGTTTATTTTTTGTTATTTCAGTCTTATATATTGTTATTTGCAGGTTTATTTGCAGCTATACATAACACTTTTTATTTTTCTCTACAAATGTCTGGGTTTAAAAATTAAAATTTACACACTTTACACACACACCCTAAGAAAAAAAGGGCTTGGTTAACACCGCCAAGAAAATACTCTAAAAACATTGAAATCAATTGATCCTGCACCTCTCTACCCTTGTTTCGAAATTGTAATCAATTGATCCTGCACCTCCCTGCCCTTGTCAGTATTTTTTTCCTTTGTGCCATGTTTGCGTCATCATCATTGTGCCACAAAGGCATTTATCCCAGAGACTTCTTGGCCTTCATCCTTAGTTTTCGGTAGGAAGAATTACTCCTCTGCATAGGATTTGAGTTAGTCCTCCATCGATTCTGCACTCCGACTCTTCTTCTGGTTCATTGGGTTCTCCTTTTCGTTCCACCTTCGGTTATCCCCTTGTCACCTTCACCATGTCTAGTGTAGGACCTAATGCTAGTGGTAACCCCGGACCTCATGCTGGGAATACCACTAGTGGGACTGCAACAGACACTACCCTGGTTGCGCCCTTGCTCCCCCTACACGGAAGGCCTCGGCCAACACGATTTTAAACCCGATTGAAGTAGGCGAAAATACTACACATGATGATGGTAACATTGCTTGGCCTCATATGCTAACCAAGCTCCCTTCATCATTCGTAAATTTTAAGGTATTGCTAGTGAAGATCCTACAAATCATGTTCGATATTTCCACATGTGGTCCTCGTCTAACTCCAGTACTGATGACTCTTTTTGTCTTTGATTTTTCCAACGTACACTTACTGGTGAAGCTTCTAAGTGGTATGTTGATTAGGCCCCTTCCTCTCATACCACCTTTGCAACTTTTTCCCAGGATTTTCTGTCTTACCTCTAACTTCCCCTCCATTATGACACTCGTACCAAACTTTTGAATTCTTTCCATCAATCATTTGCGACTTGCCTATCTGATCATGTCTCGGAATGACGGAGAAGAAATAGCCTATGTCGAGCACCCACCTTCGAAGACCATGTCTACATGGACTGGTTCCTTAGATCTATTTTTCCACCTATTGGAAAAGATATCGCATCACACTTTCCTCAAACCGAAGAATCCCCTCTCCAAATTCCGTTAAAATATGACCTGATCTACGGTTAGTTGGGTTATGTTTATACAGTTCTACCTGATCTTCCCAGACCTGGTGGTGCCAAAGCACTAGGGGAATCTCACGCCGCTGACAGTATCATTGGAGCTCTCTCTAATCCATATGCTCAACCTCCCATGGGCTATGGTTTTCCTTAGGGGGGTCCAGCACCTCCTACACCTTTCCCCCTCCCGGTATCACGTATCTAGGATATGGCATGCCTCCTCTTTTTTCCCAACCTCCTGTTTACCACACTATTTACTATTACCTAACCTCCTTAATATCCACGGAGGCGGGTACTCCGGCTATACTAGCATTAGCGACTCCTCCTCCCTTGTAGCCTTCTCCAACCCACCATAACGGTAGCCACCACTCCCTCAAGGGAAATTATATGCATAGTAGGGCGAGACTAATCCTCATCCTTCCAAAAGGAAGAGGAAAGAGCTCAAAGTCAATCTACCTTCGGTAATTCTAGACCTATTCCTTAAACTAATTCCCCTAACACTGCTAACCAGCAACAGGGCACTTAGCCCAAGCAGGACAGGCCTATTCATATGAATAGGCCTTGTTCTTGTTGTGGTGTTTATGGTCATTACATGCATGATTTTCCTCTCCTACCACAGATGAAGTAGATGTGGGAGTCTCAAGAAACATTGCGAGGACAACAAGCCTCCCCTTCCGTCCCTCCTAGTGCTGCACTTAATCAGCTGGTTGTGCTTACTAATCCTTTCCCCCATCAAGGATTTGTGGCTACCCAACCACCTGAAGGTCAGGTGGCCACTCAACCTCTTCCATTTGGTACACCCGATTATTAGATCCTCATGATGAACTCTGACCAACCTGTTACCATTGACCTCAACCTTTAGACTCGGTCCTGTCAGTACACCAAACCTCCCGCTATGTCTATCCTCGTGCCACCTCCTTCAGTTTATACAGAGCCTCTTTCGACACCTAATGGTCCCTTGAAGATCCCTCAGCCTAAGTCGGAGGTTCATACCAAGATCGCTAAGGGACCACTACGCTAAAATTATTCTTCTGGAAAAGCTACCCATTTGTATAGTATAGTAGATGATTTGGTGCAATTTCCTACCCCCATCTCAATGCTGGAACTCCTTCGGTCGTGCCCTTCACAACTAAAAACTATACTATCTGCCATGGGAATTGTAGATCTTGCCGATGATTTATTGATTGTCTTCAATGCTGACTGGTCAGAACATCCTCCTCTTCCTACTTCCGTCGCCTTCCAAATCCGAGTCAAAATTTGGAACGCCAACGTGTCCCGGTGTATCATTGATGGGGGGCATCCATTTCGGTGATGTCTGCTTCTATTTGGACGAAACTTGAATCACCTGAGTTGGCTCCTTCCATGATCATTTTCTCAGCATGGGATGGCCATGCCTCCCAACCCATTGGCCTGTTCCAAAATTGTTCTATTACTCTTGCGGGAAAGACTTTTTGCGTTGACGTAGAATTCATTGATGCCCCCTTAGATTAAAACATTCTATTAGGTCGTAGCTACACCTATGCGATGTCTGTTGTCCCATATGCATTTCACTGAAAAATTTCCTTCCCTCATAATGAAAATATAGTCACCATCGACTAGTTGAAATATTACAAACCGAAGTCTCAGACCTCCCCTGAGTCCATCATCTCTTTGGTGGCCAATAAGCAAACCATCGATCCTTTGACCAGTGTCTCACCTAGAGTCTAAAAAGACTCCTCTTTTCTTGGTACATTCCCTGGTCTCACTCCTCCTCTCTCTGATCCCAGCTCATCAAATTTTTTCATGATGCAATCGTCTCGGGCTTCCCTCAAGTGGCCCGCTTCGACTTGTCAGCAGCCTCCTAGCCCTTCGATTCAGCCTTCTAGACCTCCTCCTCCTGGCCCTTCACCCTGATCTGGTATTCATGAGCCTCTTTATCCTCCTATAATGGTTCCTCCAGGCCTTAACCATCTTGGAGTCGTCCCGCCTAGCCATTACCCCTCCGGTCAGATATCGTTCCTAGCTCCACCTCCTAGAGTCTACACGACACCTATTATGGCTACCCTCTCTCTTCTTAACTTGACCCTGGGGATTCCCGTCTGGTACCTTGATCCCCCAGCCACTACCCCACCTGGTCAACCCAAACCTTATCTTGCTTTGACCCCGGTTCAACCAGTCCCTATGACTCCTCCAGCTGTTACAGTGCCTCAACCACCTCAAAAGGAACCACCTCTTATTGCGACCGCTTCAGATAAGAAGGGAAAAGCTCGCATGAGGGCCTCAAAGGACAAGGCCGCCCCGACTGACCCTACACCTCCTCTTCCCCCAAAGCCCTATGCTTTGTGTGATTTTGTCGGTCACACCATCCATACCTGTCCCAAGTTGCCCCACATCAAGCCCATGGTTAAAGTCACGTTCCCTGAGTCTCTGGTGCCTGAATTCTCTGCTTCTTCCTCAACTACAGCCAAGAACACCAAGAATATTCACACTAACCAACCTTGTGCATTGAGTGATCTCCATGGCCATTACTCTCACCATTTTCCCTGCCTTACGCATTACTGCGCCTCTTTAGAGGTAGTTCGGGAGTACAAGGTTGAACAGAATCAATCTGCCTCTCCTGTACTTGCACAGTATGCTGCAAGCCAACCTAAGGATTTACCTACTCCCATTAACATTCCCCCTCCCGATGTCGAGATGATAGAGCCCATGGCCACTATCCTCTACCTGTCATCATCCATGAGACCCTTGGTGGAAGCTCCTTCTGAACCTTCCCCTGTTGTTTCGCTCGACCTCCCTTCAATGATCACCCTGGGCTCAACATTAGTAGATCCCTTATCTTCTTGTTATTTCGTCATCCCCTATGATGATGCGCATTTAAACCTCTCTTCTCATGATGATGAGTCAGGTAGCTTCACCGCGTCATGTGGTCTCCCTTTCTCCCATCACTCCATCTTCTATTGTGATGATGACATCATGGAAGCCTTGTCCACCGCTGACTTCATCTTTCCTGCCCATAAGCGGGATGACACCATATGTGTCTATGGTGACTTTCATGGCTTGAGCAGAAGCTACACCTCCTATAGCTCTCACACCCCACCTACCTGTCAGTGGGTGAGTAATAGACATCATACCCAAATCACTCCCTCTCACAGTGTTTTTTCAGTCTCTACTTTGCGCTCAGGTTGCTACCATTGTTCATCATCCTCTCATTTGTTGTCTTGTGGCACTTTTCAGATGGACCTCACGTCCACATCCTATATCAGCTATGTTGATGGTGTAAGTCGCTACTCCCGGAATCTAGCCTCGGAAATTTGGGCCAGTTTTACCCCCTTGCATTCACTTGTTCTCACGAACGATGTTTGCATTGGTACTGCTACCAATAAGCAGGCTGAATATGATGCAGTGCGATGTTTGTTAGCCAATGCCCTTTCCCATCGCATCCTCCACCTTCATGTTCATTTAGATTCCCTGCTTCTTGTCTTGCAATTGAGTGGTTTCTATTGTGTGCATAATCCTACCCTTTTTAGAAGATATTTACAAGTGAAGCTTTTGATGCGTGAATTTGAAATCATTACATTCATTCATGTACCGAGAGCACAAAATCACTATGTAGATAGCATTGCAAACAATATTCTATACTAAAATTTAGCACACGCATTTAACACAAGACAATAACATAACATAAACCATCAAAACGATGCATATCCATAATATGTGTCATATAATATGTTTTAGAGTCCATCAACTCTGATACATATGACATTCCCATAGCATGTTAAAAAAAGTAGGGGGCACCATCTGCCCCTACACCTAATCACTATCTAGAGGATCCCAAGCCAATGGCTCTACTCCTGTAGCTTGTATATCTTGCATACCCTGTCCGACCATCGCCATGTGCCGCATGACCCCTCGCCACTTCGAGGGTAGACCAATACATGGCTCTATGTACTGGTCATCCAAGTCTAGCTAGTCACGCTCTGAAACACCGGTCAGAAGCCTCTCACATCTACAATGGATGTCCTCCAGGAGGGTTGTTGTATCCTTATTTTGTGGCGCTCTCGATCCACTAGGTCTTGCGGTCTTTGATACTGCAGGCCGTCCCATATACTCGGCCGGTTTTATCGGTATTGTATCTGCATAACAAAAGTGAAAGAATCAATACCACATACAATATTCTAGAACTTTACATGCACATATAAGATTAACAATTTTTCACTTACCATCGGGCCCCCATACTCGACCAGGCAGCAGTGGCAGATCCAGGTCCCCACAATAACTCATCCCACTATAGCGATAATCATCTATGTATAGTGGCATATGATCCCAATGAGTGAAGAACTCGGGTCAAAACACCCGTCCGACCGCCCCACCTCCACCTCTGCACAGTAGTCACCCCCACCGACACATCCTAGGATCTCTCGGGCCCCCATATTGGAGTTATATGCGAGGTCGAAGTGTGGGGATATTCTCAAATAAGAGCAAGCACAAAACTGTACCATATGCACAGTCATGGTTCACTTGCCGCTTGCATAGTGACAACTATTTTTTCAAAGACGGCAACATCATCTGGGCCCACCCATAGTAGGTCCCACTCAACACACTATCCACAAGCATTATCTGCCCTCTAGTGATGTGGTGGAGTGTCTGGTTTCCCAGGATCCGCAGCACCGCTACAGCCACAACACGAGTCTCTAACCTCTCTAGATCCCCGATGGGTATCTGAGTCCCCTTGACTTGGAGACTTGGTCAACAATGGCTCTTTAAAAACTCCGTGATGTTCCACCCCCATGGTAACACTGGCTGAGTATTCTCGACCATCCCAAGTGGTGGGAGACCAGTCTGGAAATATATATCCTAGACTGTCAACTCGATCAGGTGCCCTTGCACTATAAAGACCCCATGGTCCGGATCCCAATAGCTGACAATTCGGGCCAATAAGGGCTCTCCAACTCTCATTAGAGGGTTCTCCACAAACTTCGGAACCCCAAACCTGACCAATGCACTGCGAATACCCTGATCCTCCCGGATCTTTGATCGTAATGCACCCAGGTCTCTCTCTCTCCAGTTAATCTATAATTCTACCATATCTGCACAAAACCATCATATTTGTCAGTGTTCAGATAGGAAATACTGTATCTCAACATAAAAACCCAATGCTCAGCCAAAAAACAACACAGAAAAACCCCTCCCTGACAGGTCGCACTTTTCAGGCCCAAACTTGGGACAAGTCATAGTTTTCTGCCCAAAACCTGCTACCAGGTCGCACCTTTTTCCCCAAAAAGTGCGACCTGGCCGTGAAGAGCAGCAGGGGTTTGTTTCTGAGCCCTAGGGACCTAAACTGAACTTCCAATCCACTGAAATGAAAGAATAGGGTTAGGCCTCTTACCTGCAACTAACGGATCTCGATTCTAACGGTCGGTTTGTCCGCTACGATCACCACAATATTTATGGCCTTCCCTCCTCTTTACATTCACCACAGCTCCACATGAAAATGAGTGAATTTGGAGGGGAAATGCCTTATTAAAAGAGAAAACCCTGATTTTTATTTCACCGGTTGTGACCAAACCATAGCTCAGTTTGATGAATCGTCTATACCATTAGAAATCTCTCATCGAGCCCTCAAATGGATATCTGTTAGTTTTTAGTTATTTTATACTTCACTGGGACACATTTTTTCCAAGAAGCATCACTTCACCCCTCCTCAAAATCAAATTTCTTCGCTTGAAACACTCGTACTGCGGGCACCACTTTTCCTCCATACTTTTCCACGCTCGTGTCGACTTTCATCATGAGTTACCATCTTGTACTCATGTTTTCATGGTTCCCCATTGGACGTTTACTGTATGGAAGCACCATCAAGTTGCCCTTGTTTAGAGCATCCGAGTTGAGTCATCATCGCATTCATGGAGTCTATCTCGAGTCCCTTTGTATCACGCCATATTCCTCCATCCTTCATTTCTTGGTCCCTCTCTCATGTCACACATTATGGCGTCTAGTCCCACTATCCTCTATCTCTCATGATATTGTCTCAGTTTCTGCCAGGTCATCCATGCCCTTTATGCTCTAATAAGGGAATTCGTCCGTCTGCTACTCAGTTCCCCCACCATTTCATCATCACCCCTGGTGTCAGTTTGTCAGTCGGTCTACTATTTTCTCTCGTGCCGTATTTGAGGATCCCTTATTGCCTCACCTATGTCGGACCTCCTTCTGTCGACATCAGATCATTTATTCCAAAAGACAGGCCTAGAGGGTGGTGTACCTTGGTTCCTGCTTCCACTCTTGTTCGGTGCCACAGATCAGGCAAAGGGAATCCTTACAACCCTTTGACTTGATTGTTTCTCAGCTCCAGCTCCTTTCAGCATGATCGAGATCCATATACACGATGGTTCAATGATGCAACAGATTGGACTAGTGATTCCCTAGTGTGTGTGAGATGTCTCAGCCCTCATGAGGGGGTGGCCCTACAGGTAGCCCCCCACATGCCCGTATGACCTCTTCATTTCAGCCTTTGATGCAGCTCCATAGATTTGATAATGTCGGCCTCAGACGCTTGCAACGCTTTTTTGATTGCATGTATCAATCAGATTTTCAGCGCCCTTTCCTGTTTACAGGGGCATCTAGGTTGTATTTGTATCTCATGTACTCAGATATTACTGTATAAGTCCTGGTTGTTATCCCAGGGACAACATGTATGTGGGATTCATTATCATGTTGTTTCTCTGGCTCATGTTTATGCCAGCATGTACTATTTTGTTCAGTCCCTCATTTACTGGATGCATTATTCTTTATACTTTGTCTCGACAGACATAGGTATGCCTCCCCCACCACCCATAGCATATGTACTCACTCATAAAAGAGACTTGTTGCACTTGTAAGTCTTGCCTCCTCAGGGTCGACTCCTCTCAACACTTTAGTCTACCTTATATTTCTCTCTCTAACTTCCCCTTCGGTGTCCAGTGATTGAGTTCTTACAACGTACTTCGCTTGTACGATGAGCTGCTAATGCTCGCACGTTGGGGGGGAATTTGTTACACCATTTTTTGGTCATTTAACCTATTAGTATTAGATGGACCCAAGTACACCATGTAGGACCAATTTTACCCTAGGTAAAATTGCTTTCAATATGAAAATAACATAGTAAACCACCTTTATGAAGTTGTTTATGGTCTAAACAGGAAACTCCATGAGGAAATATTAAATAAATCTACATTTGTTTGATTTACCTCAAGGAATAATTAGCTAAAAAATAGTTTAATTAATATTCCAGGTTATATTTAACCCAAAACAAAGAAATTAATTAGATAAATCACTATTTATCTTTTTTTTTTCTAAGAATAATTATTTAAACCTTATTTAAATAATATTATTTGTTAAATATGACTAAATCGCCCATAAATAATTAAATAAATCATTATTTATTTGATTATTACTCAACCACATCCTTAAAATGATAAATAAATCATTTATTTATTTATTATTTACAAATAAATGGATTTGACCCAAGTCAAATTCCTTTTCCCTCCAACAAATATAATAAAATATTCCATAAAAGTTGGATCTTGATTTGGTTAATAATATTTTAATTATGCACCAATATCTAGACTAACTTAATATTTTTCTATAAATAGAAGGGTTTTTTGATTCATTTACCACCTTTTGTTGCCTAAAAATCATTTTGGATCTATACTTTTGGTCTAACTTTGATCCACCATCATTTCCATATTTTGCTACCATTTTTGTCTTGGTTTTCTACACCATCAAGAGAGAGAGATTTTAGATCTGAAGTGCTGAGGACTTACAAGAACCCATCCCATTGAGGAGAACTGGTAACAGCCTTCTATGTTTTCCTCCCAGGTGACATTAATACAAAATTCATTCAACATATTCTTGTCCTGTTTATTGGATGCATGGAGTAAATCTTGTTTTTTCTACTGCTTAATGTCTTTTGATGCATAGATCTAGATTTTTGCAGCATTTAGGTTGACCACCTAACTGCAGATGTGAGGATATTGGCAACCATCTTTTTTGTTATGGCTATTTTTTATGCACAGCTAAAGTGGTCTTTTTTCGTACACTTGGAATTAAGATTCATACTAACACTTGGCTTCCATACATTTGTTGTTTTGTAATTGAGGTTTAAAATGACTCCATAAAACCAATGGTAGCAAATCCTCTACATTTTCCACCTGCAATAATATACAATCAAGTCATTATCATAGAGTTAGCCATCTAATAGAGTTTTTATTGAAAAAATAATAAGATTTTTTGAGAGAGTCCTCTTAGGCTGAAGAGGCTAATATTTAGTCAAAAGATGGTATGAAATAGTTGATCCAAGTTGATCATTAAAGAAACCCAACAGGACTCAATTTGGTGATAACAATCATTATTATTTTCATCATAAATATTAAAATTTTTAATCATCTTCACATGCATTGTACACACTGGGATTTATTGTAAATCAAATATTTTGATTTATTTTGTACTTAACCATCGAGATCCAGTCTTAACTAATTTCCCATCAGCCTAGAGTCTAGTTGGAAACTTCTCGAAAGGTGCTTGGTATGGAAATTTATCGGTCACCATGTTTATTTGGGATATTGTGCTGGTCCTCAACCTCCATGACCTAGATCTAACGGTAGAAATATAACTTGAGGGGGTTAGGGTAACTAAACCTACCCCAAACATCCCATATGTTGCTCATTTTCAATTTATCTCTAGCTGGACTGCTCTGCGATGCCCTAATGAATTTTTCTTCTAGAAATAAGAGTTTTTACCATGATCTGGTCAGAAAACGCAAGCTCATCTCTGGTTCTTTGCTTCGCATTTTGGTTTAGCACTTCCAAACTGTGGTTTCCTTTGCTCTCGATGCGGTATTCTAAGTTGTGTCTGAAAATACCATACGAAAGGGTTTTGTGTTAAATCCTCTTCTTTTTGAGCTGCTTCACCAAGCTTATTGAGCCCTCTTGTAAACACAGGTAAAATTTTCAATTTAATTTTCATTTCCTTAAATGCAGAGGTTGTTTATGTGGTCTTGATAATATCCCAACATGCAACTTACTTAGCCCTCTTGTATTTTGGTTTTTTTCCTTTGCTCAGGATGGAAAGAACAACAGTAGCTGGAGGGTTTCCTGTTGTAGATGATGTGGTTATTCTTCGACCAGAATAGAAAACTAGGGTGCCTCCAATTAACTTCTCTGTGAGCTTTAGTACTGGTGATAACCCTTGGATGCAAATTTTTATTTTCCTGTCGTTATTTTTAGAGTGTGATACTCTCATACTCATAGTCATGTTCATGGTTCCGCGCAAGGGTTTGATTGTGGGAGTCTTTGCAATCTAAGTACCTCTCAAAGACTCTAACAATCCTCCCCGGGTTTCCACCACAATTCTTTTGTAAGCCAAACCCTTAAATTTCATAGGCATTGTTTTTTTTTTCTTTACTCTATGTTTAAGGTATTATTATGAGGGCCAAACCCTCTGTCTTGACAGGTACCAAAATTCGGCCCGAGTTCTTATCTTGCTATACTTATGGCTTGCTCCACTAAAGGGTTATGCTCTGAGTTTAATTGCAGAATACATTTGTGTAGTTATGTTTAGGGTTTAGGTAGAGATGATTTATACCATCTTTCTTGTCTTCGAAGGAGTTCCATGTTGTTTTCGTATGGATGACTGTATAATTTTTACTCTATTTAAGTTTGAAGGAATTTACCTGTAGAATTATCCACCATACATGGGCCTATTGCTTTTCTTGAGATCCTGTCAATTTATATGTATCATTTATGCTCTTGTAATACATGTTTTCTTGAATTTCTAGCTTAAATTTTAATTCAGTTACGACATATAAAATTTATATTGTGCAATGAATATATTTTCTATTCTTGTTTCCAAATGCGCAATGTTATAATGTCTTCTCAAGATTGAACCATCCATGACAGATTCTGAGTGTAAATGTTTTAGTAATCTCAATTTTGTTTAAATATTTTTCCACTCACTGTGTTGATAATTATTAAGAAACTAAAGTTTCCTTATTCTTTGTATATGCAACTTAAAGTGTATTTATTTATTCAAAGAGGAGGTCAGAGATCATTGGACCTTGTTCTATTTTCCCAAAACTAGGGTCCCAAAGCTCAATGTATACCTTAGTTTTGCTACTAAATCTTTACTCTGGTTTTTTGAAAGTATTTATGTATGTATTTTATAAATTATAGGAATATATTTTATTCCAAAAACATTATTTGAACCATATGTTCTCATTTTACCTTCTTACGTTTCTATGTAGTTATTTACACAGAATTTTGTTTATTACATACAGACACATATATCATATTTGTGCACTACAGTAGATAATGTTATGAACATTTGGTTTTTCTATACACAGTATAATACTAGAATTCATATTCTTTTGTCACACATCTCTATTTCCAAAAAATAGGATCTACTCACAATAATAGTACTCTTTTGGTAGAGGAAATGCTATGTTCAATATTCACAGCATTATCATGGCATATAACAGTTCTTCTTTCAACATCTAGAATATTTCATCATTATCCTAGATAAGAAATACCACTGTAACAACATTAACCTAACAGATAATTCTATCATTCATGTAAAGTGTCATGCACATAAGTTGAATATAGATTTATCAGTTCATTTCTACAACTTAACCATGTAACTCATATACTTATCTCTACTTCTGTTAAGTTGATTGTGCCACCCAACCATGACAGAGGTGATCATGTCCTCAAATCCCCTTGTTCTCCGCACCACAGTATAAGGTAGCAGTAATATTCAGAAGTTAGGTCTCAATACCTTTTTCCAGCCTATACTCCTTTCAGGTTACAGAGCTCCACTGGTTTTAAGCCAACACTGGACAACTCTCTTCTGAAACATGTTGTTGTTAACACTTTTATTATGTTAATTCATAGAACCCCTTCCCCTTTCGAGGATTTCCTTTTTATCCTTTTAGGGAAGATAATTGTCAAAAAATTTCTCTTCCTTTTTACTCTGGAATCTTGGAATTATTTACCAATTAGTTAACCAACTACTGAATGTATTTTTTATTCATAAATTTGAAATCAAGTTCACTAATGAATAATCATATTCATTAATCTCTTTTTCCACTTAAATATTTAATGTACTTTATAAAATTATTTTAAACATAAAATAACGAAATTAATTTGGGTGTTACAATTTCCCCCACTTAAGGTAAACACCGTCTTCGATGTTTACTTCATCACAACAAAAAATTCAGGATATGCTTCTCATATATAGTTTTTGTCCTCACAAGTAGCCTCCCCCAAGCCAAAGTGCTTCCACTGCACTTTAACTTGGGGCATGCCTATCCTCCAAAGCATTATTTCTCTATGATCGAGAATTCACTTAGGTTCTACCAAAAATTCATCGTCCAGTTCTACCTGCATGTAGGAAAAATTCATAATTGATTTAATTGAAGATTCTTCTATTTCTAGAAATCATAATATTAAACACAACTTACTTGTATGCTCTACTAGTGTATAAAATTCATGAGGTCATGTACATATTGTTTTAGTAATGATACATGAAACATGTTCTACACCAATGTGGCTGGGAAATGCCAACTGATAAGCCATTTACCCTACTCATTCCAAAATTTGGAAAGGTCCATAGTACCTGGGAACCAATTTGGCATAGGTAGTCCATCTTAATGTGATTTTATTAGATTTAATTCTTACATAAACATGATCACCCACTTCAAACTCTTGAAAAGTTATTTTCCGATGAGAATATACCTTTTTCCTATCATGGATAGCTTTTCAATTCTATCTGATTTCTCTTACCTCATGCTCCATTTCCTCCATCATGTTCGACCCAAGCATCAGTTTGGTTTCTAGCCTGCTCCAATTTATGGATGTCTGACATTGTCTTTTGTATAATGCCTCGAAAGGACTCATCTTGAGGGATTTTTGGTACCCATTATTGTAGACAAATTCTACCATATGCAAATATTCTTCTCAACTTGTCGATTGATGCATTGCATACATGCGTAGCATGTCTTATAATATTTGATCCACCCTTTTTGTCTACCCATGCATTTGTTGATGATAGGCTCTACTAAGCTGGATAAGTGTACCTAATGTAGTGAATAGTGCCTTCTAGAAAGTAAAGGTGAACTTCAGATCTCGATATGAGATGATGACTCTCAAAACATTGTGCAGTCTAAATATTTCCCTCATAAATGTGTCAACAATATGTAGGGTTTTGTAATTTTACTGAACTAGTATGAAATGAGTTTGTTTGCTGAGTTGATCGACAACCACCAGAATTGAATCATTGTGTATTTTAGTTTTTGGTAGACCCGTGATGAAGTCGAGTGAGATGACTTCCCATTTCCATTCCAGTATAGGAATGGGATGAAATAATCCAGCTGGGTGTTGGTGCTCCACCTTGACTTGCTAACGCTCCAAACACTTGGTCAGGTATTCAGCAATGTTTTTACGCATTCCAGGCCAAAAATAATATTTTCTAATTTTCCTTATCATATTTTGATATCTAGGATGTCCAGAATAGGAACTTCGTTAGTATTCATCCAAAAATAGCTCTTTTAATATCATCTAACTTGGAATGTATATTTCTCCTCGGAATGCCAATAATTGTTTATCACTGATCCCATAATCTGACTTCTTTCCTTATTTTCCTGCTTCTTGTGCTTGCTGCCACAAAAATTGATACTCAGGGTCTCTCTGTGCTACCTCCATTACTAGCTCCTGGAACTTAAATTATGCTTGATTAAAGTAGAGTTCATAAATGCAATGTATTTTCCTACTTAAGGCGTCAGCAACACGGTTCTCCTTACCTTTCACATGTTGAATGTCAAAGTCGAATTCACTTAGGAATGAATTCCACCTTGCTTGGCAGGTGTTCAAACGAAACTACTTAAAGTAGCTAATCAAGCTACTATGGTCGGTTCTCAGTACAAATCCCCCCCCCCCCCCCAATAATTAATTTCTCCAAACCGAAGGTCATGTACTACTGCAGTCAGCTCTAAATCATAAGCAGAGTATTATTAGATTCATACGCCCTTACCTTACCATCTTGTGTCAATACTTCTCTCACCCCTTCCTTACAAGCATCAGTGCAGACTTAAAATACCATGTTTGGGTCAAATACCTTCAATACAGGAGCAGTGGTTAACAATTGTTTTAAGAGTTCAAAACTGGCTTGAAATTCATTAGTCAATTTAAAAACTTTCCCCTTCCGCTGCTGGGAAGTAATGGGAAATGCTATCTTAGAGAAGCTTTCATGAGGTGCGGGTAGTAGCCAGCCAAGCCCATGAAATAATGTATATCTTCGACATTTTTGGGTACTCTTCATTACATAATCATATTTATCTTTTTAGGGTCTACCAATATTCCTTCAACATATATTATGGGTCTATGCTTGAAAATACGCTAGCTCCTTTTACTTGATCAAAAAGATCATCTATTTGTGGCATCAGATATTTGTTTATGAAAATTATTTTATTAAGTTTCTTGTAATCCATACACATCTACATTGTACCCTCTTTATTTGTAACGAACATAACTGGTGATCCCCAATGGGTACACACTAGGGTGGATATACCCATTATCCAATAATTCTTGCAGTTTCATTTTTAACTTTGTTAGCTCAGGCACACTCATTTTTTATGGTGTTCATGACACGGATGCTGATCTGGGTATTATCTCGATGTTAAAATCGATATCTCACTCTCGGGTAATCCCAGAATATTTTCACGAAACACATCCATAAATTACTCAAAAATTGGAAACTTTTCTAGCATAAGAGTCTTGTCTTTAGAGTTAGCAAACCCCACTTCAATAACATAAATTTGAAACCATTTTCTGATGCATTTACCCAGCTGGGATGCAGTGATGGGGCGTAATTGGAGTGGTTTCTTAATTTCTTGTAACTCGTGGCGACTACCATATTAAGCCTTAAAATGGATGATTTTATCTTTGCAATATACCAATGACCAATGTCCTTCTAACCAGTCCATTCCAAGAAATATATCATAGGAACCCAAGGGTAAAATATTCAGTTCAAAAATTATATGTTGGTTTCATATTTTCAGGGAACAATTTAATATTTTAGCATTAACCCTTCTCTTTGCTCTAGTAGCCAATTGTACCAACTAAGGAATCTAAATTTATGGCTTTGAAAATTACTTTTTCCAACTATCTGAGGATTCATATAACTTAAACTGACACCACGATCAACCAAACCAGAAACAGCTTGGGAATATAACTTACCTTCCAGTTCTATCATGGTCGACTGATAATCTGTTTTTCGATCTTCTAGTGCAACATTCATCCTTGGTATATTTCGCGCAACATCTCCCACTATGGATGCCTCTTGCAGATTGGATGTAGTTTCGTTTCTTCAACAGTGAGGACAATTCTTATAGTAATGTGCCTCACCACATCCCCAAAATTGTAGCGGTGGTTTCTGGATCTTCCCATGGCCTGGTCTGTTGGATGCTTTAGTAGGTTGTTCTTATGCTGGCCATTTTGGATTTTGTTATTTTTTTCCATATTGTCTATTTGTTCAGTTTCTTGCATCATTTTTATAGTTTTTTTGTCTAATACATTTAAAATTTGAAGTACCTTTCTACCCCTTCTGTGGCGGCCAAATCTTGCTAGCATATCCTTTTACCTTGGACTGCTAATAGCACATTCGTGCTTTTTGAATCACCACATCCATAGTCTTTGGATTCAAAAAATCGATCCCCTCCTTCATGTGAATAGGTAAGCTACTCAATAATCATTGTACTTTTTATTTTTCATATCTCAGATATAGTACATACCTCAATAAGGAGGTAACTTTAGTTATGAACTTGTCCATAGACAATTGTCCCAACCAGAAGTCATGAAATACTCGAGTTTTTTCATCATAGAATCTCTCTCTTAAATACTTGTCTTTAAAATACTGTTGGAACTCGTCCCAAGTCACATTATAGTCCTCAATACCTCGCAGATTCTTAACCTCCTCCCACCATAATGTGACTTTTTCCCACAGTTGGTAAGTAGCCAAGCAAGATTTGAGCTTTCTACTATATTCATAAACTTGAAATTATATGTTCATATTAATTATCCATGCTTCTTCCACTTCTTTAGCCTCTCCGTCGAATGTAGAAGGTTTAATTTTCTGGAATTCACCTTACAGCTATACTTTCTATTTTTTTCATTTCCTCTTGATCTGTAACATTCCCTTCATTGTAAGATCTGATTTTGCAAATTCATTGGGTATGAATTCCTTTTGGATTCTCATTAACTTGTTGTTGTTGCTCACCTTCTTCATGAGTGTCCCTCTCTATACTAGGTTGTGTTGCACGATGATCCTGCTTATTTGAGAGGCTTTTAAGAATCCTCTCTTGTTCCTACTAGTTTGTTGGTGTTGATCTACACTCAATCGTACCCACATCTCTGGGTTAATCTCCAGATTAGGCATAGGATGAGCATCCCCTTTAGCTCTTGGTGTTTGATGACTAGATCCTCTCCTCATCAAACCTTATCAACAATTTCTTGTCACTATGCACACTTAAAAAATGAAAAAACCCACGGTTATTTAAATGGCCCATCTAGCTCTAGCATGTAACCATGCTCTGATACCACTTGTCACTACCATATAAACATTATCGTTAAAAAATTGTTGTTAGTACCACACCCAAACAAAAATTACTATACCATAAGGTTATATGAAATATACACTTTAAACTTACACGAAATTTCTATGGTAATTTTTATAGTTAATTATTTTGTTGTTGGGTGCCCATTCATTACATCGTTATTATGCTTTTTACCATAAATATTAAGATTGTTAATCATCTTCATGTGCATTGTACACTGTGGGATTTATTGTGGGATTTATTCTAAATCAAATGTTTTTATTTCTTTTGTACTTACCTAATGAGATACGGTATTAATCAATTGCCGATGAGCCTAGAGTCTAGGTGGAAACTTCTTGAATGGTGCTTGGTATGGACATTTTTCGATCACCATGTTTATTTTAGATATCGTTTTGGTCATTGATCTCCACAACCTAGATAATGGCGGAAATATAACTAGAGGGGGTTAGGGTAACTAACCCTACCTGAAATGTTGCATACAGTTCTCATCTTCCCCTACTCTTCGGTTGAGTTGCTCAGCAATTCCCTGATCAATTTTCTTTCTGGAAGAAAGATTTTTTACATCTATCTCGTCATAAAACATGAACTAAACTTTGATTATTTTCTTTGCGTTCTGGTGTAACACTACCAAACTCTGGTTTCCTTCGCTCTCGATGCAGTATTCTAAGCTCTATCTAAAAATACCATGCTAAAGGCTTATGTGTTAACTACTCTGGTTGTCAGGCTACTTCACCAAGCTTATCAAACCCTCTTTTAAACATAGGCAAATTTTTCAATTTGATTTTCGTTTCCTTAAATGCAGAGGTTGTTTATGTGGTCTTGATAATATCCCAACATGCGATTTACATAGTCCTCTTGTCTTTTGGTTTGTTTCACTAGCTTAATATCGAAAGACTAATAGTAGCTAGAGGGTTTCATGTTGCAGATGTTGTGGTTATTCTTCGACCGGAATTGAAAACAAGGGTGCATCCAATTAATTTCTCTGTGAGCTTCAATACAAGTGATAACCCTTGGATTCAAATTCTTATTTTCTTGTCATTATTTTCAGAGTGTGATACTCTCGTACTCACAGTCATGTTCATGGTTCGGCACCAGGGTTTTATTGCGGGAGTCTTGGCAGTCCGAGTACTCTCGAAGACTCCAATAGTCCTCCACGGGTTTCCACCACAGTGCTCTGGTAAGCCGAACCCTTAATTTTTAAAGGAGTTGGTGTTTTTTCTTTACTCTATGTTTATGGTATTATTCTAAGCACCAAACACTCTATCTGTGAAAGGAATGAAAATTTGGCCCTGGTTCTTATCATTCTATATTGATGGCTTGCTCCACTAGAGGGTTGTGCTCTGAGTTTAATTGTACAATAAATTTGTGTAGTTGTGGTTAGGGTTTAGGTAGAGACAGTTTATACCATCTTACTTTTCTTCGAAGGAGTTCCATGTTGTTTTCGTATGGATGATTGTATAGTTTTGACTGTATTTATGTTTGAAGGAGTTTACCTCCAGACTTCTCCACCATACGCGACGCTGTTGCCCTCCTTGAGACTGTGTTAATTTATATGTACCGTTTCTTCTCTTGTAATACATGTTTCCTTAAATTTCTAGTTTATATTTTAATTCAGCTAAGACGTATAGAATTTATCCTATGCAATGAATATGTGTTATATTTGTGTTTCCAAATGCGCAATGCTATAATTTCTTCTCATGATGGAATCATCCGCGATAGATTCTGAGCTTAAATGTTTTAGGTATGTGAATTTTGTCTAAATATGTTTCCACTCATTGTGTTGCTAATTATTAAGGAATTACAGTTTTCTTATTCTTTTCATGTACAACATAAAGTGTATTTATTTAGTCATAGAGGAGGTGAGAGGACATTGGACCCTATTCTATTTTCCCGGAACCAGGATCCTAAACCTCAATGTCTACCTTTGTTTTTCTACTGAATCTTTACTCAGGTTATTTGAAAGCATGTATGTATGTATTTTATAAATTACAGGAATATAGTTTAATCCCAAAACCACCTTCGAACCATTTGTTCTCATTTTACCTTCTTATGGTTCTCTGTAGTTAGAATGTATGTATGTATGTATTTTATAAATTACAGGAATATAGTTTATTCCCAAAATTCAAATTTTACCTTATTACGGTTCTCTGTAGGCTTTATTTTTTTGTAAGCTTGGTAGTACCTTTTATTAAATTCTCTTTTTTTTCTTAATCCATATTCGTCAACATGTCCAAATACATCACCCCCATCCGGGAAGGGAATTGAACCTGTGATGAGTGCTATAATAGCCCGCCTCATCACCATTTAACTAATACCCCACGGACTACGGTTCTATGTAGTTATGTACACAGAAGTTTGTTTATTACATACAGACACATATATCATAGTTGTGCACTACACATAATATTATGAACATTTGGTTTTACTATACATAGTATAATACTGTAATTCATAATATTCTGTCACACATCTCTATTTCCAGAAAATAGAATCTACTCACAATAATAGTACTCTTTTGGTAGAGGAAAGGCTATGTTTAATCTTCATAGCATTATCATGGCATATAATACTTCTTCTTTCAACATCTAAAATATTTCATCATTATCCTTGATAAGAAATACCACTATAACAACATTAACCTAATAGATAATTCTCAAATTCCTGTAAAGTGTCATGGAAAGAAGTTGAATACAGATTTATGAGTTCATTTATACAACTTAACCATGTAACTCAAATACTTATCTCTAATTTCATTAAACTGATTGTGCCACCCAACCATGAGAAAGGTGATCAGGTCCTCAACTCCCCCCGTCCCACCCAACCATGAGAGAGGTGATTACGTCCTCAACTCCCCTCGTGATCTGCACCAGAGCCTAAGGTAGTAGTAATATTCAAAATCTAGGCCTCAAGACCTTTGTCCAACCATTACTCCTTTCAGGTTATAGAGCTCCACTAGTTTTAAGCTAGCTCTAGACAACTTTCTTCTGCAACATTTTTTCGTTAACCCTTTTCTTCTTGTAGTTCACATAACCCCTTCCCCTTCCGAGGATTTCCTTTTTATCTTTTTGATAAAGGTAACTGTCAAAAATTGCCCTATCTTGGAATTATTTACCAATGAGTTAACCAACTACTGAATGTAACTTTTATCCATAAAGTAGAATTCAAGTTCACTAATGAATAATCATATTAGTTAATCTCTTTTTCCACTTAAAGATTAAATGTACTTTATAAAAGTCTTTTGAACGTAAAATAATGAAATTAAGTTGAGTGTTACATAAAATATTTTGAAATAATAAAAGACTCACCAATATTAAAAACATTTAAGGGGAAATCATATCATTCTACATTTCCAACCAACTAATGTGGTTCATCCTCATGTGTATATATATGCATAGTCTAATTTATAGAAAAAAAAAACATTTTTCCCCTACTAGTGATGCAATTTCAAGCAACATTGTGATTTATTTCCCCACATTTCATGGATGGTAAACTGGGTAAACCATTTCTGGGATGGTTAACTCAGTAAACTTCATTTCATGGATGGTAAAGTGGGTAAACCTTTGGCCCTTTTTACTCGCTTCAAGAGAATCTCACCAATGATTACAAAAATTAGAAACAATCTCAAAAACCTCGTATCTATCTATAAACCACTTGAACCAAGCCTATAAAATAGACAAATTATTTTTTAGACTCTATCTTTGCAGATTAAACAACTTAAACTTATGAATTTTAAATTTACTATATTTTTGTCATCCCATAGTTACTTTAATAACTTGCAAACCCCTAGTTATAGCTCCGCAAAGTATGGATACACTTCCGAAAAAAATAAAATATATATATAGAAAGAGCATATTAGATATATATGTGGATGGATATGAGAAGTGCATATATGGTTTGCGGATATATATATATATATATATATATATTATTTTTTGTATTTTTGCAAAGTCTATCCATCTTTTGCGGAGCTATAACCCAGGGTTTGCAAGTTATTAAAGGAACTATGGGATGCTACCAATACAGTTATGTATTTACAAGTCATTAAATCATTAATATAATCTAGCACAAGTCTCTAGACTATTAATATAGTCTCTCAAGGTCTAACCATATGTTTCACCACTATAAGGTGTCTCCATACTTTTAAGGTAAGGGATTCTCATGAAAATTGAACTCTAACGAACAAAGGATGTGGAGGTGAGCTTTGATCCACTTATGTGTGCAATAGTCAAAACATCATTAATATATTATATTCTGTTGCAACCATAAACCACTACCTTAAACTCTCTCCACAACTTCCGGAATAAATAATTTTATGAAAATGAAACATTAATCAATACTTAAACCATAAAAAAACAAAATACAAAATACATAAGGATAAACAAAATACAGAGGGCTGGATTTGGTCCACTTATGTGTACCCAAATAGGATTAGATTTGTCCCGTTCTTAACCCGCGTTAAAAATGAAAACAAATTTAAAATAATTTACGAGTTCAAATAAATTTAGAATAATTAGCCTTCTGTTTTTTTTAACCTAGACTGAGCCTAACCTGGCACTAGCCCTATGTTATTTATTGTGATGAGGGAGAGAAAATTTCCATATCTGCAGATCCCGTCCTAGTGTTGCTTGCACCATCTTTCCAGTCGATTGTCTTCACTTGAGTTTTTTTTTTAAACAATGGCAAACCGTTTTCTCAACGTCAGGGAGGAGGTGCTTGATCTCCGGCATCAGCTGGACAACTATAGAGACGAGTTTAGAATATTGTGCCAAGAATGGAGAATATTGAGAAACGAAGAACGGTCAAGTAGGCTGCAGAGATGTGAAGAATGGTTGGCGATAATTGCGGCGAATATCGAAATATTGAACCGCACACCGAACCACGTTGAAGATGGGACGGGAAGTAATCTCGTTGAACCACGTGATTCAGACACTTCTTCGACGGTTACCTCAGTGACTCAAGATGCAGATTACGCAGACTTGGAAAGCAGCGGTAGCTGCATAGAGGATTAGTTTGCAACCTGCCTGCTGATGCATCTGTAAGTCTCAGTCATGACCATTTCCTTTTTGTAATGGAAAGTATTTCTGCTTTTCGATGAAATTTTGTAGAGTAATGAAATAGCATATATTGCAAATATGTTTTTTTGTTTTCTGGTTGATACTGGCGTAGCCATACTTAGAGGAGGAACCCTTACAGTAGAATCAAAACCAAAATGTCAGAATTTTTTGTAAATACAACCGCGGTTGTTTTGGCAATAAAATGATTAAAACTTATATTAGACTCACATAAATTGATGAGTGTTTCAGATTTTAAATTCTTTATCTGAAGTCTATTATATTTAAAAAAATTATGATATATAGTCAGATTTGACATTATAATGTTTAGATGAATCTGTAATAGGGTTTCAGCATTATACTTCAGATTTTCATAGTATATAGTTAGATTTGACATTATAATGTTTAGATGAATTTGTTATAGGATTGGTTTCAGTATGGTAGTATGGTAATCACTGTGATATTTTGAAGTGTTAATCTTAATATAATTTTCTATAATTAGAGTTTCAAATTTAAGAAATTATATATATATATATATATATATATATATGTATACGTGGCTAGAGAAATTTTTACTCGGTTGGTTAAAGGGGTGGATTACTGCAACTGGTTGTCTACAAGGTAGATTTTTTCACTCCTATAATAGCCACTAGGTTCACTATTACTATAATTATGGGTTGATTCTTACAACTACTATAACTTATTATTAGGTGGTCCATTTTAACTATTACTATTATAACTCTCAATTAGTTGCCTTGACCACTGTAACTATAATTTTTAGGTCAACCCTACTCTCTAAAATGATGGTTGGGTCTACTACTACTATAGTCACCGGGTTGATTCTTTCTACTACTATAACCTTGAGTTAATTAGGCCAACCACTACCATTAGGTGGTTGATTTTTACCACTACTAGTATAAATCCTTCAGTTGCATCCACCACTTCTATAAGTTTTAGGTCAACCCCACCTTCTACCATGATGGATAAGTATTAGGAAATTTGAACATAGAATTTAGCCACTAGTATTAGGGAATTTGAACATAGATTTGTAGTCACTTTTACTTTACATTTTCACAAACATACAGGTACTCTTATTAAACATATATTCTTCAATTAAAAAAATAATTTTTATAATGCAACTTATATAAACTTCTCTTAAATGTTATTAACTCCTGGCTTTAAATTTAAAAGTTTCCAAGATTCGAGAATGGTTAGATTAAAGGAGTTATTGGCAGTTACGTTTCATCTTGGGATAAAAGGAAAATCTTAGAGAGGAAAAGGGGTTATGTACAAAGGGGAAATGGAACAACAAAACTACTGTAATGTGAGAGTGTCTAGAGCTGGTATGAACCAGTGGAACTCTGCAATCTCACATTAGAAATGAGGTTGGACAGACTTCTTGAGGTCTACCTAGGTCTACCTCTAGAATAACTGTTATTTCAATCTCACTCTAGTGAGGAGCACGGGGAGAGCTGATAATTTCCTCTCTCATGGTTGGGAGGATACCATCAGCTTTACTTATTTGAGATAAGTATTATAAACCCAAGATAGGGTGGAAGGAAAGGTGTCTATCTCATGGTTGGGAGGATACCATCAGCCTTACTTATTTGAAATAAATATTATAAACCCAAGATAGGGTATTGAATTACAGTAAATTAGTAATTATCCCTTTCTATGAGATTGTTGGATAGACTATTAATGTCAAAGTTAAATTTTCAGTTCACGGTGGTTGTATAAATTTACTATATTTGTGATGTTTATAAAATTAAGAAAAAAAAACATATTTATATGCATAAAGAAACTCAAGATAAAAAAATAAGTAAAGCCATGAATTGTAGTGGGAAAACAACTTGGACTCTGCAGAAAAACTAATGAATGGATTGGGAAAGTTAGTTGATCTAGGGAGGAATTTCCCAAATAGTCTGTCTTGCAAAGAATTAAGACAAAAATTACAAGAACTAAGGGTTGAGAAATAAGCGCCTTTAGCGATGGTATTTTTTAACCTGAAAGAGAATACTGAATTTAAAAAAAAAAAAAAAATTGAATAGAAACAGAAACTGCAGAGTTAATATGAAAATTAATTAAAACAAGTACAAAGAACATGTTTAAGTTTAATAGCATAACAGTGAATGCCTATTTCTGAAGAACACAAGATATAAGAAAAATAAATTCAATTTAAACAGAAAAACCATATGAGGAAGTAAAATCTTACGTGAGAGAATACACATAAATAACGTGTACTTTTCCAATAGACAGAGAGCTGTAATTATTCTTTTACTTGAAAGAGAATATTGAACTTAAACAAAAGAAAACAAAATTGAATAGGAACAAAAACTACAGAATTAAAACAAGTACAAAAAACATGAAAAATAATTAAAACAAGTACAAAAAACATGTCTAAGTTTAATAGCATAACAGTGAATACCTATTTCTAAAGAACATTAAACATAAGAAAAATGAACTCAATTTAAACCGAAAAACCTTATGTCAGAGAATACACATAAATAACGTATACTTTTCCACTACATAGAGAGTAGACTCGAAAACGAGCTCTCTGAATGGAGATTACCATATCCACGTAAATAGCAACGTAAATTGCGTTGTATTTAAAGAAACAAGAAATAACCAAATATATCCATGGGGCTATGAATTAAAATCAAAGAGCAGGCAAACTATTTAAGAATTATATACAGTTAAGAATTATACACAGTCCGAGACAGAGTATCAAAGACAATAGTCATAGCATAATCGTTAACACATATAACTACGATTTTTATAGTTAATATATATAACCAAGATATTTATATATACAACCACGGACCAGTCGATTCATTGAATCAAAATTGGAAGAGAAGTAGAGAAGTTTCCTTAAACCCTTCAAAAAAAAATAAAAAAAATAGAGCCTTGTCGTTCGATAACATACTTAGATTCAACGCTGAGTCTTTAAGAAAAACAAATTATTCATTATTTACACAGTAAAACCCTCGTGGGGCTATAAACACTCTTGGTGAATAAGAGCTTAGTAGCTCGCATGAAAAACTGACAAAACAACGTTTAAGCACTCAAATGGAGAGTAGTCTTATTTCAAACGAGAGCCTTTTGGTGAATAAGAGCTTAGTTGCTCGAATGAAAAACTCACAAAACAACATTTAACCGGTCAAATAGAGAGGAGTCTTATTTAGGACCAGAGTGGATATCCAGAAGGAGATACTCCTGGAGATTCTCGTAATACCTGGGAAACAAGTGATGGGTCACAGTATTGAGATATAATAAAGACGGTAACTCATTAGGTAGAATGATGGTTAAGTTAATTCTTAACAATAATGCTTTGTAATGTTAAATGATAGGTTATATATATTTTTATATAGTATACAAGATTTGGAATATAATATAAGTAAAAAGTCAAAAAAAAATTATGTCTTTATTTTATAGTAAAAATGTTTATATGGTAAAATGTTAGATACAATAAGTTTATTAGTTAGGAATAATTTGAGAGATTATAGTGAGGGATGTTAACGTTTTTCATTTTACTTAATTTCTAACTAGATTTTAAAAAAGTAAGGTCTTTCCTAGCTAAGCTTCATGGGAGGCGTAGAGTAAGAGGTAAACATCTCAAAGTTGTTATCGTATAAAATACACCTTAATATACATCTTAACTAATGGAAAAAAATCATTATAATTAATTTTATTATACATTTATAATAAAATTTATTTAAATTTATAATTATAAAAAAATATTCTAATTAATATTATATTTATTAATATTATATATTTGACTTTAAAAAACTACATATTAAAAATAACATAATTTTTTAATATTTTAGTGTTTATATAAACTAAACTCACTTTTTAAGTTCAATATAAATATTTTGGTATTTCATTTCTTAAAATGAAATTAGTAGTTCTCGATAAAATAAAAGAAACTTTTATTGGTGTTCTATTGTAACTTGAATTTTTTTCGGTAAAAAATCACATGGAAATTTTTGAGTCTATGCCTTTGGAACCATTTCTTGTGGCTCATGAGGTTCATGGCAAAGCTGGTGTTTATTTTTTAGCATCTTGGGTGGTACTCCAAGCCCTAGGGTTCGGAGTTTGGAGAGTAAAGCGCCACAAGAGTCACTTGTTGGCTTGGAAGGCAATCATGGGGTTTTGCACCAATAGGATTTGGGCCAAAAACATGAAAAATTTGAGCATGAGAAAATTTGAGGTGATAGATCTAAGCATGGTGAATCCAACGCTTCGAAGATCACTCAAATTGAAGCTCTAGAACTTGGGATATGAATTTTTTAATTTGACAAGGGATTTTTGGACGTCAAGTCATGTAGGCTTGAAATGTTAAGTCGAAAATCCATGTCACTTGGGAAAATTCATGGAGCCCTCTTATGTGTGAAAAAATTCATTTGAACCACCCAAAAATTGCATCATTCATAGAATTCTCTATTAGAAAGGTCGAGCTCAAGGAGGATGAAGGAGCTAAAAATGTAGATTTTTATGGAAAAGAAACACCCATGATTAAGCCAAGATGCTACAGGAGGTAGGCCGCAGGCCTAAAGGAAAATATGGGCACGATTTGGGTGGTATTTATATCTGGTTTGGGTCCGAACTGAGCATGAAAGTTGCATGTATTGAGGTGAAGTTGGATACATGTGTGTGTATTTTGGAGGGTTGTCTTCCCTATGTCATGATCTTGCAACCCTATTCCTTGTTTGTAGACTTGGCTACAATCCTGTAGAGGATGTTTTTGAGGACTTCTATCCTTAACAAGTTGAAATAGGGTGCTATATAAAGTAGGGAAGGAAGGAGGATCTTGTGTTCGGAAGGCCACATTCTTATAGGTGACTACTGGAGTGGTTTTAGGGCTCTGACATATTTTGTTGGTTCCATAAATAGTGAAGAGCTACAACAACATGTCAAATGAGAGGTATGTTGATGAGATAGTTTTGATTTGATGCTAGTTTAGGTGATGTCCTAGTGTGTACAAATTGCATCCTGCGAGTTCCATTGGAAGGATTTTTCGTGGAGGTCAAGAGTCCGTCCTAGGAGCAGAATTTGCAGTGAAGTATTGGGCATCATTGGCTTGGTGGAGGGCAGCATGTTCATAGTGAAAATTATCCCTAGAAGAGCTACCTTGAAGTGTCGAAGAAGATATGAAGGTTGGGTGAAGATTGGTGCTGAAGTCTAGTGCCTTGATGGACAAATGTGACAGCTAGCTTGGAATATTGGAGTTCGGAAATTGGCCAAACTAGAGAGCAGATTGGATCAGCCCAAGTACACCAAATATAAATTACCTTTAGCAGTGCTAGGTGGAAGCCCTCCTCGAGTATCAATGTGTTGTCCTTTGAAGGACTAAGGGGCACTTAGTGAGAAATACAGAAATGACGGACCAATAATACGAGATACGATATCAAGCCTACGTAGCATTTTTGTCATTGTATCTTGTAGTGTTGTGAACATCTCAATAAAATCCCAATTTTATCTTGAAATCACGATTTTTTGGTCTATCTGATGCTTGCCAATTTAAGATATTTTTATGGTATCTTAATTTTGCCGATGTTTTCTGATTGTTTACCGATATTTTCCCGATTTTTATGATTTTTTGGTTTTCTAAACCCTTGACGATTTATGCCGATGCCGATTTTCGCAAGATTGGTATCTTGTATTCCATAGATTGTTGTATTATTCAATTTTTTTTAATATAATGAAGATCAGGTTGTACATTTTTGTACAATTTTGTTAAAAATTGTGTATACATGTGCATATGTGATTTACTGCTTTATATTTTCCATTGTGAAAAGTAGATCTTTTTGAGGTTATTGGTTTGGTAGCATTAGTGATTTTAAGACTCCAACCTAGACCCAAGATCATGGAAATTAAACATGGTATCATAGCATGTTTGAGCTACTTTGGAAGACAGTGAATTAGAGTTGTGTACAACGAAGTACAGCGTGAGAGGGAGTTGGTCACATTGTAGGTAACAATGTCAAATTTCCAAGAAGGTCTTGAGTATGAGGACAGGTTGGAGGGGTTGTCCAACTATATTCCTTGGAAGGAAAGAATCAAGTTGTCCTTGTAGGTCAACAGGATCTGGGATTTTTCCGAGAAATCCCTCACAAAGAAACCGAACCTAAGGAGCTAGAAATATAAGAATATTTCGATACGAAGGTGAGAATGATCATCCTAGATGGTGTGAAGGATGCCCTAATACCTCATTTCTCTGGAAAATCATTTCACATGTGATGTGGATGGCTCTTCAGAATTTGTTCCAAAATAAGAATGAGATCTGGGTATTGGTATTCGAGGATAATTTGAAGTCTACCAAGATGATAAAGGGTGTAGGAGTGAATTTGTATATGACAAGGTTTTCTTAGATCAAATATGAGCTTGCTTCCATTGGTGTGAAAATTTCAGATGGAGATATAGCGAGGATTTTCTTAAGAGGGTTCACCGAGGAATGGAAACCCTTCATCAAAGGGATCATTTCTAGAGAGAAATTACCAGATTGGAATAGGTTATGGAACCACTTCATTCAGGAAGAGTTGTGAGACGAGGATCTTCATCCAACGAAGAGGGTATATGAGGGCGTGGCACTTGGAGCATCAATGAAAGGTAAGTAGAAGAAGGACTTGAGTAGATTCAAGTGTTTGAATTGCGGTAAGATGGGTCATTTTTCATCGAGATGTTCGATGGGGAAGCAGGGAGATGACGAGAAAAGGAAAGGGAAGTAGGTCATCAATGTTTCCACTTCATCTGAGATAGATGACCTCTCCATGAGATTGGAGGAGGAGTAATTTTATATGATCCCTCATTTCTCATGAGGTACTATAAAAAAGGATGGCTGTTACATGGAGAGTGGTGCAATGAAGCATATGACCGAGTCACATGATGTTTTTGAAAGTCTATATGAATGGTACTTGAAGTTGCAGATGGTGTTGGGCGACAAGAGTCACTTGGAGATATGAGGATGAGGATTTGTGCCATTCAAGATGGACACAGGACGAGTGATGCAGGTCCAAGATGTATTTTTTCTACTAGGGCTCAGACATAGCGTGATTTTTGTCACAATGATCGAGAAGAAGGGGTTTGAGTTCTTGTTCCAAGATGGAAGGAAATACTTAGGCCTAGAGGCTCTAGCTTCGATGGGATTGTACTCGGAGTTAGAGAGCATGGTCTCTAGAGGATGGAGGGAAAGCTTGAGGATCATTGAAAGAAGAAGACGTAGGTGAAGCAGGTGCAGGTTCCAGAAAAGCAGGTGTAGGTACATGATTCAGAGGGTAAGGTACAAGTTCTAGCGAGGAAGGTCCATTTTCCATAGTCGCAGACGGAGTCGAGTTCTAGCGGGATCTTGCAGGTTCAGAGAGAGACTTTGCAGTCCAAGAAGAGTGCGTGCTCAATGGGGAGAAAGGGTTCTTCCACATCTACCGAGAAGGAACCAAGGAGATATTGCAAAGCGATACAAGAGATAAGAAGAAGTACGATGCTTCCAGCAGTGACTGTGACACTTCTCAAAGAGGCGTAGTTCACAGAACATGGATTGATGTGATTGTGAGCACCAGGAATTGGAGGACGAGTGTTGCGATTAGAGATTATTATGATGAGTTAATTCTAAATCTTGGAATTACCTCCCTCACTATGAGGGAGTGTTGATTATTGAGTATCTTGGGAGGTACTCTAAGCCCTAAGGTCCAAGGTTTGGAGTGAAAAGCGCCACAAAAGTCACTTGTGGGATTGGAACCCAAGCATGGGGTTACTCAACCATCAATAATTTGACCAAAAAAATGAATAATTTGAACATGAGAAAATTTGAGGTGATAGAGCTTGGCATGGCAAATCCAACGGATCGAAGATCACTCAAATTGAAGCTCTAGAACTTGAGATGTGAATTTTTTAATTTGACAAGGGATTTTTGGACAATCAATCATGAAGGCTTGAAATGTTAAGTCCAAAAGACATGTCTCTAGGGAAAATTCGTTGAGCCGTGTTGTGTGTATAGATAAGAGGTGAAAACAAGTCATTTGAGCCATCCAAAAATTGCATCATTCAAAGAATTATATCTGAAAAAGGCTTAGCTCAAAAAGGAGGATGAAGGAGTTAAAGAAGTTTGTTTTTATGGCAAAGTAACACCTATGATTAGGTCAAGCTGCTACAGGAGGTAGGCCGCAAGCCTAAAGGAAAATATGGGCATGATTTTGGGTGTTATTTATCTCTGTCTTGGGTCTGAACTAAGCACGAAGGAAGGTTGCATGCCTTGAGGTAAATATGGATACGGGTACGTGGATTTTTTAAGGATGTCTTCCCTGTGTGATGATGTCGAAACCCTATTCATTGTTTGCAGATTTGGATGCAATACTATAGAGGATTTGTGTGAGGAATGTTGTCCTTAAAAAGCTGAAACATGGTGCCATATAAAGAAACGAAGGAAGGAGGATCTTGTGGAAGGAATACTGCATTCTTTAAGGTGAATATTGGAGTGGTTTTAGCGTTGTGACATATTTTGTGCATGCCATAACCAGTGAAGAGATACAACCTCATGCACAAGCAAAGGTATGTTGATGAGATAATGTTGATTTGATGCTGGTTTGGGTGATGTCTTAGTGTGGAAAAGTTACAGCCTGTGGGTGCCATTTGGAGGAATTTTCGTGGATGTCAAAAGTCCATCCTAGGAGTAGAACTTGTAGTGAAGTATTGGGAATCATTGGTCTGGTGGAGGGCAGCTTGTTGATAGCCAAAAATAGCCCTATACAAGCTATCTTGAAGTGGTGAAGAGGAGTTGAGGGTTGGGTGAATATTGGTGATGAAGTGTAGTGCCTTGATGGTCAAATTTGACTGCTAGCCTTGCAGATTAGGGCTTGGGAATTGGCCAACCTATGCAAAAGATTGGACGAGCCCATGTACACCAAGTATAAGTGACTTGCACCAATGTTAGGTGGCAGCGCTCTTGGAGTCTCGATGTGTTGTCCTTTGAAGGACTAAGGGGCATCTAGTGAGCAGTATAGAAACGAAAGACCGAGAGGACAAGATACAAAAATGAGTGTGTCTAGCGTGTTTGTCATTGTATTTTGTTTTCAATATACTGTTGTATTATTCAGATTGGTTTAATATAACAAAGATTGGGTTGTACATTATTTTACAATTTTGTTAAAATTTATGTATACTTGTGCATATTTGATTTAATGCTTTATATTCTTTGCTCTGCAAAGTAATTCTCGTTGAGATTCTTGGTTTGGTAGGGTTATTGATTTTAAGACAACCTAGACCCAAAATAATGGAAATTCAACACATGGAAAGTGTGATTTGAGAAAACAATTAATAGTGAAAATGATGTACTAGAGTTTGGTTCATGACGAATATAGAAAATCTCATCAGGGAAAAAAATTAAATAGTAAAAGAAATATACAAAGAATAAAATCAAACAATTAAAATCAAAATCAAACTATGGTAAAGAATAAAATTCCAAAATTTAATAATAAATATTGAGTTAAGAATGAAAATAAAATAAAAATAATAAAAATATAATGGCTAAATCAAGTCAAACATAACACTTCAAAAAATATTATGACTTGTTTAATATTTTTATGATAATTTATTTTATTATACATTTATAATAATATTTATCTAAATTTATATTTATAAAAAATATTCTAATTAATATCATATTACTAATATTATATAGTTGACTAAAAAACTACATATTGAGAACAACACACTTTTTAATATCTTAGCGTTTATATAAATAAACTCACCTTTTAAGTTCAATAAAAACATTTTGATATTTTATTTTTAAAATTAAATTACTAGCTCTCGACTAAATAAAGGAATTTATTGGTGAATATTACGTTGTATTTGACATTTATTGGTATAGTTTTGACCAAAGCCAAATTTGAACTTTTTATGTTGAGCGAATGTGGTATATACAATGTCTCCTTTGTTTGTATTGTTGCACTATTCTCTATAACTACTCTGTTATCATGTTAACAATAGTTAAAATTAGTTTTAAGAGATTAATAAGAAGTTAAAAATAAAAAATTAATTTCAAGTGATTATTTGAGATTAGACTTAGATAATTAGTAGCAATTTTTATAATTGTAGAAATATAATGTTATATATAAATATAATTAATCATCCATAAATGAATGAGAAGAAAAACAAGGCATTGAAATATGTAATGTTTTGGTTAAATGCTTGTATTGATTGTTGTTTTTTTCAAAGTGTGTTTGTCTTATAATTTTAATATTTTAGTATTTAGGATCAATTACATTGGGGGTCAACATTTAATTGTTTGTGAAGTTTTTATAGAATATGTTGACAATATTAGTGTATAGTCTAAACAAATTTTCAACTATAATAATATTTTAATATTTCTTAACTTCAATTACTCATTTTTTAAGTTAGAATTACAAAGTTTTTGGTGTATTAAAATGAAAATTTTGTGTTTTTCTAAATATTTTTGGGATTTGGTGAAAAATGAGTATGTCAAACTAGTGGATCCTCAAGATCTTGTTGGTTGGACCTTAGTCCATAGAAAAAAATTAAGCGAAAATTGGAAAAAGTATTGAAATTTTTTTCTCTTTTGTCCAACAAGTAGTTAATTATTTATATTTTCTTGTTCCTTTTCTACTGCAATCTTCAAGTAATTTGTTAATGTAAGAATTCAAACATGTTATGATGATTGAATTTGAAATCGCTGTACCATTTCCTTGACATAGAAGTGAGGAAAATGAATGATAGTGTCATCATTTCACAAGAAAAATATGTTAACAACCGGGAAGTCTTATGTATGTTATTAGAACTATACCTCATATTATCCAAATAGCAAAATTGACTTATATTCCTGAAAAGTCTAAATAAGACTAATTTTGAAGCAGAAAATGAAATTTTCAAAAAAAATTAAAGTTAGGTTTTCAACCTAACATTAGATGCCCTATCATGATCTTAAAAAAGACAACTATTTCATTATATTCGATGTTTTGTATGGGTATGCCCTACATCATTTGCATGACTACTTTCAAGCACTGTACATTGCCTTTAGAGTAGCTCTAGAGGGCAATTTCTTTAATTCTTACACGTGGTTTTCACTTTTGGCAGTTTTGTGATGCACATTAGTTTAGTTCATGGCTTTGTAATTTCGGTAAAATAGATTTTTATATCATAATACATGTTAAATGGATTGGTGGTTTATTTCGTAAATAAAATCTAGAAGTTAATGTATGTTTATCATTATATTTTTATTTGTTTATTAAGAATTGGTTTACCACCATTAATTATATAAAATTAAAACTTAAGTATTACACCAGTTCTGACTTGAAACTTTTCTCTATCCATTTCCTTCGCTATAAAATCGATTTTGTATTTTTCAATTGGCAATTTTGGTTTCGGTTGTTAGTAATGTGCATTCGTTTATCATAGTTCGAATGAAATCATTATCACATGGAAATAAGCTTTCAGTTGTGAATAGATGCTTAACTCAGTTTGCTGGTTTTCTTCGATACTTCTGCAGTGACCTGTTGATTGTTGTATGTTGCAGCTATGGACGACTTGTTACGTGCATAGAAAGAATGGTACTTCAAACTATTCTGTCATGAAATTTGATTTCATAGAAAGAATGGTACTTCAAACTATTTGAAAAATTTATTAGTTATATTCACCCCGGGGTTGGTGCCGTCTATTCGACTGTTAGACAGATTTAGAGAACTGTCAGTGGATATTTGTGGTTAGATATTTAAAAAATCAATACTAAGTATTAGTGTTATTTATATGAGCTGAAAACGAATGCATCTGTTTTGGCTAGATGGTATAAAATAATACTGGTTCTAAGAAATTGTTTATTGCTGTGATGCATTCTTTGTTGTGCTATAAATATTTAGAGTTAAAAAGTCAAATTCCTACGCTCAGTTACGTTTATTCTTAGATAGATTTAGAGAACTGCCGCTGGAAGGTTTTGAGCTAGGTGCATATTTGTGTTTAGAAATTCCATATCAAGAATTTATTTGTATTTTGAAATTCCATATCAAGATTTTGTTGTGTTCTATATATGTGAGCAAATTACGACTGCATCCTTAAAGACAAAATTGTTTGGAATAAAAAGCGTTTCAAGAAAAGAAAAAAAAAATTCGTTAAAAAGACAAATTTCTATTCTCAGTTGTGCTTTTTCTTAGAACTTTTTGTTCATAGTTTTTGGGTTTGGTTTTTCTCTGGGTGTGATCAACTTTAGCCTAACCTAAATAACCCAACGCCCTTAAGATAATCTTGGAATAGTTTATCGTTTTTGGTATTTATTCGGTTTTAAAAGTTTCACAACTATGAATATAGGTTTCGTTGGGTTGTTTTTTTTTAAATAAACAGAGTCTAACATTTGTATTAGATGGAAGAATATCTACTGGATAAACAAACGATCTAGAAAAATCGGCTAGAGAAACAGACGATTTCGATGGCATATCGTAATGATTGCTTGATGATAAGCTTTATATTGAGAAAGGACTTGCAAAATTCATCAAGAAAGGAATTTGATGTCAGCTAAATTTTTGTTGATAAGCTTTCGGGAGGGCCTGTTTCTTAATGATTTCTAAGGCATGTTCCTTCAACAATACTTATCAATTTAGAATTATAAAAATATTGATTGTCCACACTCCTCCGTTCTTCCTGTGAGGAGGGTTCTAATGATCTCTAAGGCATGTTCTTTCAACAATACTTATCAATTTAGAATTATGAGAGCAGTGATTATTATGTCACATGGTTCGGGTTTGCATTCGAGTTCGGCAACGATTGAGTTCGATTCAAATTCGAATTTTTCGTTCAGGTTCGCACGAGGTTCTGTATTAAGTTCGACTATATAATAATAATAATAATAATAATAATAATAATAAATCAAAATCAATCAATAAATTTATTTGAATAACTTCACACTCTGGGAAAAGGGACAAGCAACGTCTAGAAATTGAATTCAGGAAATTGCAGAGAATACAACTCTGAGCTGAAGTTGGCTTGTGAAAATCTATCGAAAACCATGGTAAATAAAGACAAACCAGTGGCCACTGGTGGGAAGCAAAACAAGAGAAAACCATGTACTGCCCATAGTTTTTCTCATAAACCTTAAAACACCTGACAAAAACTGCCCCCTTTTTTTTTTTAAATATAAAATTTGACTTCAGATTCGTCTTTAGGTTCGCCTTCAGGTTTGAATCTGTTCAAATTCGGCGAACCCTACACTCCTCCTTTCTTCTTGTGAACAGGATTCTAGACTAAAGCAAAATTAGGAGGGGATTCAATTACCTCCCGTTCGCTGGGTGCGTTAAGAAAACTCACAATCTAGGACACCAACAAATTCAAATACATCTCATTTTCCTATAGATATCCTATACTCACAGTCCAAGTGTTGAAGTGCTGTCAGATGGACATTGGTTTCAGCAACATATCGGTCTCAGTCACGCTCTTGAATCTGCGGAAGCTATGTCTCCTCCCACCAATCATGCCAACTATTCTGCTCAAAAAGAGTAGCCAATGTTCTCTCTGTCATGTCATGTTTACTTTTTAAGCTATGAAGCTATGTCTCCTCCCACCCCTCATTCTAACTATTCTGCTCTCAGAGACTAGCTAATGTTCTCTCTGTCACGTTATGTTTATTTTTTATTTTTTATTTTACTTTGTCGTTGAATTGATTTTATTTTCCTGATTGTCTTAAAAGGTCTTTAATTTTTCGATGGAAGGGTGTATTTGATGCATGCTTTCTGCTCTCAGAGACTAGCCAATGTTCTCTCTGTCACGTTATGTTTATTTTTTATTTTTTATTTTACATTGTCGTTGAATTGATTTTATTTTCCTGATTGTCTTAAAAGGTCTTTTATTTTTTGAGATGGAAGGGTGTATTTGGTGCATGCTCTCTGTATCCAATGTTAATCTCTCCATAATGTATGTATATGTATATGGGCCAGCTATGTATATGGACCACCAAAAGTAGATGCATAAATAAATTTCTATAATAATAAGGATATGTACTTTGTAAATTTAAATTTTATACGTTATATAAATTTAAATTTTAAATAATATTTTTAATTAAAACAATTTACATATATGTATAATTTTATTTTATTATATTAGTATTTAAATTAAAATATAAATATTATTTTTCTTGGAATTTCTTATATACCACATTTTCTATCAAAACTCTATGAATAGTTTCTATCTATAATTTTCATTTAATCTACTTTGTATCTTTATTTAATATAGTTTCATGTCTTGTTCATCCAATGATCTTTTAAGATGTTAATCTCTCAGTAGAGTGTATATTAATAGATGACACAAATGGTGGATGCATAAATAAATTTCCATAACAATAAAGGATGAATATGGATTTTTATGCCATAAGGATTTTCTTTTTGAAAAAAATCCCCGAGTTGTCACGGTGTGCCTGTATGCACCATGAGATCAAATGTTAGAGTATTGAAATGTTTGAGTCCATTCATCCACCCCTCCTTCATTTAAGTTAACTATCTAACTAGCTCTCTAACTTCTACAAATATCTCTCCCCTAGAGATGATATACAATCTCTAATGCCATAATAGCAATAGGAAGCTATGGATTCATCCCTTTGAGTTGTTGAAGGTCTCTATTAGGATCCTAAGAATGAGACTGAGCCAGAGCCAAAATCTATGTGATCCTTTTTAAGGTGGTGCTGGTAGTAGGAATGACTGCTCAGGTGAGACTCATAAGCAGAAATTTACCCAAAAAACATGCAAGCATTATCCGACAACGATCATCAAACTACGGGTTTGATACAACTCTAGATAATCCAGATCTGGGTCCTTTCCCGCTTAAGGTGGCTAGAGACGTGATTATATATGGTGACAATCCTTATAAGGTTCTATAATGTGCCTCAAGGGCTTAAACATCCATCGACAGATGCTCTGATGGGAAGCCCAACATTGAGTTCTTGATGAGTTTGCATATATTGGAAGAAATTCATTGCATTTTGGGATAATTTGAAAAGGCTATTCGTGTATTGGAACTCTCCATCAGAGTCCCTATGATGGATGACGAGCCTGAATATGCTATTGTAGTATTTGCAAGTAATATGCGGGTGGGTGACACCAATGCCATGTTCGGAAGGATTGGGGATTCATTGAATTGTTATCACTAGAGGATGGAGATTCAGAGAGAGGTGTTGGGAGACATGGATTTGAGGGTTGGAGAAACTTGCAAGTATGTGGCATAGAACCATGTGTAGAAAATTCAGTTTCCAGAGGCTGAGAAGTTCTGCCAATGTTCTCAGGAGATCCATAAGATGCATGGTTGTCTGGCGTCTGTAAAACAAATTCCTAACAAGAGGCTAATGGCACTTATCTGCGAAGAGAAAGGGGATTATGAAGAAGCCCTAGAGAATTTAGTGCTCGAAAGCATGGCATTGATGTCTCATGGCTTGGATGTTGAAGTGGCCTCTGTGGATTGCAGCATTGGGGACACATATCTAGCAACAAGAAAGGATGATGTATTTTTTTCACCTATCAGAAGGCTGTCATCATGCTCATGTCTGCGAAGGGAGAGAACCATCCTAGTGTTGTTTCAATTGATGTTCACCTTGCATATGTATGTAATAAGACATGGAAATTGAGGGAGGCTAGAGCATTTTGTGAGAGTGTTATAAGGATTTATGAGAAGCCCAGCTCGGGAACCCCCTACCTGATATTGTAAGCATGTTGAATGAGATAGTTGTGATATATGAGGTCATGAACGAGCCTGAACAGACTTTGGGTCTTCTTCATAAGGCATTCAAAGCCTTGCATGATACTCTTTATCATCATAGTATGGCAGCAGGCATTGAAGCATAGACGGGTGTTGTATATTCTCTTTTGGGGAAGCATGTTGTGGCATGAGATTTATTAAGGAATGCCATTACAAAATTGAGGGTCGGTGGGGAGGTGAGATATGTCTTCTTTGGCATTGTTTTGAACCAATTGGGTTTGGCTTGTGTGTAGTGCTATGCCATAAATGAAGTTATATATTTTTTTGAAGAATCAAGTTTTATTTTGAAAGAAATCTAAGGTCCCTATCATCCAAATAATTTTGCAGTCTGTAGCAATCTGGATGGAATGTATGATGCAATGGGAAGGTGAATAAATTTAAACTTTTTATTAAATTGTCTCCATGGTGGTATTTGTAGTTTGATTTTGATTATGATTTCATTGCTTCAACATAAATCCAAGATTTTTAGGCATTCAAATTCTCATGGTGGCTTGGGAGGTCTGCACAAGTTTCTTAGGAATTTTGAATCATTTTCGATGATTTCACTCATACAAAGGGGTTGAACAATAAAAAATCATTGATGGTTGTTTTAGTATATGAATGTATTTTTAAGCCCTTAATATTCTCAGTCAACCCATTATTTTTAAGTGGACACAATTTTTTGGTGGGTCAACAAAACAGGTCCATTAGTTTGCCTCTGCATACTGTGAAGTTCTCCAAGTTTTCAATGAATCCATTATACTAAGATATTTTCCCTGTGTTTTTTCTTTTCAAGTGGTCTTGTCATCATCACTTTACCTCAAATCAGTTCTTCACACTCACAAAATATTCCATGTACTAATGATAAAAATTTGAGTGGAAGGTTCACCATTATATTTTATATTAATGTGGTTTCTCTATATATATTTTTCATTTTCAAAATTCATAAGGATTTTGTACTAAATTATACTTTTATATTTCATTCCTCTATAAATTTATTTCTTAAATTAATAACCTTATCTCATGTGTAGGTTGGATGATGCAATTGGTGTATTGGATCATGTGGTAGGAATTAGAGAAAACAAAATTGAGACAAAAAACACAGATGTAGAGGTTGTGAAATAGAGGTTGACAAAGATCATGAAAGAATATGGCAAGGGTAAAAGTTGGAAGGAAAAAATCCCTTCAAAGCATACGAAGTTCCAAAAATAAGAAAAAATAAGACACTAGGGCATGAAACATAGGATGATAACCCATAAGATCATGTACTGTATCGAAATTGATTAAATCAAAAGATATCTCAACATTGTTCATTTGTGGCAGATTGTTGTAGGACCTTGAAGAGTCTAATAAAGGACATTTCTCCTTCATTTAAGAGAACTACCTAACTAACTCTCTAACCTCTATGAATCTCTCTTCCCCTCGATATGATATACAACCTCTTATACCAAAATAGCAATAGACAGCCATGTATTCATCCCTTTGATTTGTTGCAAGACTCTATTGCGATCTTGAGACCGAGAATGAGCGAGAGGCAAAAGTTGTTTAATCCTATTATAGGCGGTGCTAGTAGTAGCAACGATGGTTTAGGTGAGACTGAGAAGAAAACATTTACCTAGAAAACATGCAGGTGTTATCCCACAAGGATCATTAGACTATGGGTCTGATACAACTATTAATAATCTAGATCTGGGTCCTTTTCTACTTAAGGTTGCCAAAGACCTGATTGTATCTGGTGCGATGAATTAAAATCCAAGAGCACCCAAACTATTTAAGGATTATATACATTTTGCAAGAGATTATCGAAGACAATTGTCATAATTATATAGTTAACGTATATAACTACGATGTTTATATATACAACCACAGACCAACCTATTCATTAAATCAAAATTGGAAGAAAACTAGAGAATTTTCCTTAAACCCTTCTCAAAAAAATAAAAAAAAAGTGAGTCTTGTTGTTCGATAACATACTCAGATTCAACACTAAGTCTTAAACAAAAACAAATTATTCATTATGTACACAGTAAGGCCCTCGAAGGGCTATAAACACTTTTGGTGAATAAGAGCGTAATAGCTCGTATGAAAAACTGACAGAATAACATTTAACTTGACAAATAAAGAGCAGTCCTATTTAGGACGAGACTGTGAGATATCTCCGATGAGATACTCCCAGAGGTTCTCCTAATACCTAGAAAACAAAAGATGGGTGAAAAGGGAGGGAGAACTGGAGTTTTCTGACCTGCTTGGCCTGGCATTTATATGCGGTTTATAATGTTTTTGACTGATTTTAATAAAAGAGCAACGAAGGGAAGTGGAAAGTGATATCACATTCGGCCTTGGAATGAGAGAGAGTTAACAAAGATCGCAAGAGATTTGCGATTTGTGATGGAGTGAGGTATGACAAGCAGGTGTTTTGAGGAGAAAGGGGTAGAGGTCTAATTTTAATGGTTTTCAATTGTTTTGTGTTAGAAAGGGTAAGGCAACTATGAGTGATAAGTCTTGAAGGAAAGAGGGAAATGGTGTGACGTATGAAAAGGTTGATATCTGCGATATGTGATATGCAATATCACAATTGGCGAAAGAGCGGTAAGTATTAAAAAGAACATAATGAAAACTATGGTCGGTGACGAGCGAAGTACGGTAGCGGGGATTTCAAGGAGGAAAGGTGGAGGTCTAATACTAATGATTTTCAAGCGTTTTCGGAATGAAAGGGGCAATGGATGCAAATAAGAGAAAAAGGATGGAAATGGAGGCATAAAATCAGTGCTCAGGTGTGAGAAGAACGCTGAGAAAGGAAGCAGGAAGGCTTGATGATATTCTTGGGAATTTTAATGCTTATTACTACAAACAAAGTTCCAGATTCATGTACAAAAAATACAGGAAACATGTGACAAAACAGTGAACATAAAGCAATTTTTTGTCTTATGGGAAGGTTCGCCCTCCTCGAGCTCTATTGACAGAGATGAGAAGGGGGTCTCGATCCATAAATTTCCTTGGTTTTTATCCTCTATTCTATCACTCACAAGAAAATGAAAAACTGCAGCAGCACACTGAAAGAAAAAAAACTAAGTAGCGATGAAACTATGAGAAGCATAACTAATTGAATGACATAAAGAAAACTAGCTTAATGGCAGAAAGGAAAATATAGTAATAGTAGAGAGGCTGAGGCACATGGATTGGCCCCTAACCCTAGCTCTCTAAAACTTAAATTAGTCGAATGAAATCAGTCTACTCATTTCATAAAATAATAACCTCATACATCTCTGAAAGTTTGATCAATGAGTAAAATAATAAAAATGTCAATAGATTGAAACAAAGTTTCAAATAGAATCAATTAACTGACTAACTAAACCCTTCCTAGCTTTAGCTCTACTCTATTTATTCTATAGGGAATCTACCAATAGGTCCCTAGAAAATAGTGATTGAGTCCACTTGACTCCAAGTAAATGAAGATTGAGTGCTTGGCTGCCTCTGGAATTTGAACTACTGGAGAGAATCCTTGGGGATCTTTGGTTGCCTTTGGAATTAAAATTGCTAGAGAGAATATTTGGGATCCTTTGGCTGCCTTTCAGAGTTAAGGAGGGTGGAAAATCCTCCAATAATTTATCCTTGTTGTATCCTCCAAGTCTTTATGATAAAATCCTTATAAAAATTCTTAATAAATCATGATTTTCTGCACTCAACCTCATATTAGGCATTGAGAGTATGTTAGCCTTACACTAGCATCATAAAACCAAATAATAATAAAAATTCAAGAAGAAGAGATCTAAGAAGGCAAAAAGGTGACCATTAACCCCTCCAAATATGTCTAATGATGAATCTCATCATCAACCCCCTACTGAATGATTACTCATCCTCTGAGCAACTAATCCTCCTCTTGCATTTCCTTCAAGGATTTTATAGCCCCCCTTATTTCCTGAGGATGAAGTGTGGGAGTATCCCCAAGGGGGTAAAAACCATTATTCTTTTCTTCATTCCTCCATTCTCTATCTTGTCCATCTGTGCCCTTTTCATCATTCAACCCCAGCAACAAAGGTGGGTTGAGCTTTAGTACCAACCATTAGATCTCTTTGGCCTGCATGGCCCTCTTGTATAATGGTGCCCTTTCTAATGCACCCCTCAGTATTTTCGGAGTATGGTACTCCCTGTTCTTGAGGCTGTGAGGGAGGTTGTTCCATCTCCTCTGGCTAGCAATAATGCACTCATCTTCTATCTACCTAGAAACATCATCAAAGTGGCATATCGTATGGGTTTGAGCATGAAGGTAGCTTTCAACCAGTGTGGTGTCCCTTTCAATCTCTTGACGGTTAAGGATGACTTCTCTTGGGCTGAACAATTCTATTATGATATATAAGGATTCTCTGCTTCTTCTTCCCGTGACTCTCCATATTTATTTTACTCTAGTGTCCCCATTCATCATCCAAGATATTAAATCCATCAATTACATATCCCCCATTGTAGGATTGGGGTCCCAAGTATCAAGATTTATCAGAACAAGGTTATGCACATAAAACTCTGCCATATTTTCCTGATTAGCCATGTTATATTGCTTGTATAAAGTCATGATCTGCCTACAATCTTGGAAAGGTGGTGATCCATGGGAGGCTAGAGTTTTGATTTGAAATAAGAGCCATTTCTCCTTGAGTTACAAAGCATATGAGTCAGAAGGGAATTTGTGATAAAGGGCTTCTATGCATAAGTCTGCCATGGTGGCTACTTGCTCCCCTTTTTGCTGCAATTTCTCCTTCAGCGCTGCATTCTCTGTTGGCGCCTTCTGCAGTTTCTCCTTCAAAAATATTTCTTCGATTCTTTCCTCCTCCCCTGAAGATTCTTCAATGATAATCAGGCTCATGGGAGGAGTTTCTGGCTCTCTCTAACTCTTGTGAGCTATGAAATACATAGAGGTCTGTATTTCTCTCTTTGTGCTCAGAGGAGCTATGGTGACAACTACCTCTTTGTATTGAGAGGATGTGGTGCTATGTTGTGAGTAAGTTTTTTTCCCATTTTTTTGTGTCTTTATGAATTTTATGGCCATCTCTTCAGTTTTTCCTTGGCCCTTTGTCTCTTCCTCTCCTTCTTCTGGTTCTTCTTCTGGTTCTTCCTCTTCTACTGGTTCTTCTTCTGGTTCCTCTTCTTCTTTTGGTTCTTCTTCGTCTTCTCTAATGCTAGAAGTGGAATCCTGCCTTGTTTGGGTTGCTATAAGAGCTTCCCTACTCATATCCATGAGAGACGACTAGGCCATGTGTAGGGTGACGTTGTTCTGTTGTTTTTGTTGTGCATTGTTCAAATACACAACCCACTCTCGTTACTATTGTGTTGTGGCTCGCTTCGGTCTCTTTCCCTAAAAAATTCTCAATTTACTGGTTTGGATGAGATGGGATCTCCTTTTATTAGATTGCGCCACTAATTTGGGAGTGCTTATGTAACTTAGCTCAGCTCCAGTTTTTGTTGTAGACAATTTCTTCTTTCTCCCTATTAATTCATGATGGACTGCATTTTTCCTCCCCTCATTCTCCTCTACTCCACTTGATTTAAATTATTTTCTTTTGCATGCTCAGGTGGCGTGACTTTGCAGTTCTCCCTAGTCATACTTCATGATGGTGGCCAAGCTAATTGGCCACCTTTCTGCCCCTTAAACTCTAAGTCTACAAATTTAATTATTTTTGGCTATTATGGATTCATAGTGAGGGGTGAGAATCTATACCTGAGTTTACCTGTCATTTCCAAGGCATTTGCAGGAGATGGATTGAGGAGGAAAGCCTTTTAGATGTTTTTTTCTTCACTATTTTTTTTTCTCGGAATGAGCAGCTCTCTGAGTGAGCTACTGATATTTCCTTTATGTTCCTTCCCGTTGTGGATTTTGTGTGGGGGGTGCTCTGGATTCCATGGGTGGCACTCTCGTCTTTCCTAGGGTCTGATTCATGAGCTCCTCCCTTTTCTTTCTTGTTGTTCAAGAATATATGTCTGTGATGTAGGAATTCCCTCATGTCTATAGCAGACTGTGTTTTTCTCTCCTTACTACATTTTTCTCAGGAATGGAGGAATGTGGTGCATGGAGGTGATAAACAAAGTTGTAAAAATGAATGGAGTGAATGATGGGAATGGGTGGTAAGAGATAAGAAAGGAAAAGAAGAAGAATGCTTCCATGTGTTTCCAAAAACCATTAACAACCTATAAAACAACAAAAATAGAAAACATAGAGATGTAGATGTAATTTTTTTTTCTTTTATCTTTTATCTTTTTTCATTGAAAGTAGGTGGGTTGCTTCCATGGAGGTTTTCAACCCACAGAATTTCCTTGGGCGCCTCAGATAGGTTTTCACCCATGGATCTTTATTCTATTTCCTTTTTCTCATTTCTCTCTTCCTTTTATTTAGGAAGTGAGCTGCTGCCATCGAGGTTTTCAATGCACAAGCTTGCCTTGGGTGCCTCAGAGAGGTTTTCACCCATGGATTTTTATTTATTTATTTATTTATTTTTATTTTTTTCAGGAGGTGTGGGAAAATATGGAGTTTCCCATATTTTCCCATCACATACACCTCTCTTCTTATTAAATTTATGAACTCTACCTTTCAGAAAGGCTTCTTGTAAATTTTAAGTCTGTGACCATTGACAAGCAAGGGGATTCCTTGCTCATCTATGGCTTTGATTTGAACTGTGCCATTATCGAAACATTTTTCCACTATGTAAGGTCCCAACCATCTTTTCATCAGCTTGCCTTTGAAATATTTAAATCTTGAATCATACAACAACGCCCAATATCCTTCTTGCAAGGTCTTTTATTTGATGTTCTTGTCATGTCAAACCTTCCTTTGTAGCTGAACTACTTCCGTGTGAAGAACCGTTTGAATTCTGAGCTCATCCAATCCATTTAGTTGCAGAAACATCCCTTTTTGGGCATTTTATAGATCTATATTTAATTCAGTTACCAGTCTTAAAGTATTGAACTCAAACTCAATTGAAAGTAAAGCCTTCTAACCATAGACTAGTTCATATGGAGTTAATCTTTTTGTTGTCTTCCAAGTAAGTTGTAGGCCCAAGTAGCTTATACCAATCTGTCTGCCCAATTTTTTTTACTGTTGATCACAACCTTAATGAGGATGCTCTCCAATGCTTTGTTATTTACTTTTACTTGGCCATTCACCTGAGGGTGATAGGAAGTAGAAGTTTTATGTTGAATCTTGTGCTTAAAAGATTCCCAATGAGGTGAGAGGTGAATTGGGCTCCCTGATCAGTGAATATTTCTCTAGGGTATCCAAACTTGCAAAACACATTCTCCCTCAGAAATTATGCTACTTTATCCTTGGTTTCTACCTGCACTGCTTTTGTTTCAGCCCACTTTGTTAGGTAATCAACATAGACTATGATATACTTCTTTTGTTTGGATGGTGGATTGATAGGTCCAACAAAGTCCATGCCCCACTTGTCAAATGGCTCAAGAGCCACCTAAGGGTGCAAAGGCATTTCATCCCTTTGCATGGGTTTCCCCATCATTTGGCACTAGTCACACATGCTAGTGTATCTTTTGGAATCTTGGTGAAAGGTAGGCCAATAGTATCCTACCTACATAACTTTGTAAGAAATTTACTTTGCAGAAAAGTGGCCTCCACATGGGCCGTCATGACATGCTAATAGGATATCAAAAAATTATTCGTCTCTCATACATCTTCTTAGGATTTGATCAGGGCCTAGCTTGAAAAGGTTTCCCCCAATGTATGTGAAAGGGGCACTTTTTTCTCATGATTATGCTTTTCTCCCTGAATGAAAAATTAGGAGGGAGTCTCCTGGAAACCAAGTAGTTGGATATATTAGAAAACCATGGTGAGAGTGTTGATATAGAAAATAGATGCTCATCGGGTAGCTGTTCATCCACCATTCCTTCTTCACCTACAAGGAGAGCTAACCTAGACAAAAATTTTGCAACAACATTCTCCTTTCCAGGTTTATCAATAATTGTCAAATCAAATTGCTGCAAAAGTAACAACCATCTAATTATCCTAGCATTAACATCTAGTTTTTTAATTAAATATTTGATGCATGCATGGTTGGCGTGAAAAAAGGTTTGATATCCAGATACATAATGTCTAAATTTTTTCAAAGTATGGACAATGACTAACATCTCCTTCTCAATAACAGTATAATTTGGCTTAGCCTTGGACAAGTTCTTGCTGACAAAATACGTGGCATAAGGTATTTTTTCCTCTAATTGTCCTAATGCTGCCCCTATAGCTTTTTCAGATCCATCAGTGTGGATGTGGAAAAGGAAGAGTTCAATTTGGACCTCGGAGGATGGGGGTAGTAGTCAACTTTTCCTTTATGAGCTCGAAAGCTTCTTTACAAGGACCAGACCAACTAAACTCAGAAACTTTGGCCAATAACCCAAATAATGGTGAAGCCATCTTGTTTAAATATTTGATTAACCTTCTATAGTAACCCGCTAAGCCTAAGAAAATCCTAAAATATTTCTTCTTTTGAGGAGCAGGTACCCTTTTTATGATGGGGATTTTATTTGGGTCTACATGTATTCTTTCTTGGGATATGGAGTTTCCTAACAAAACCCCTGATTTCTTCAAGAATTCACACTTTTATGGGCTCAAGGAGAGATGCATCCCAATGCACCTTCTTAGTACTTTACCAAAATTAAAGAGATCTTCCTGGAAGTCATCCCCATATGGTGTGAAATCATCCATGTAGATTTCGACAGAGTCATGGAATAACTCAAAAAAATATTCTCAATCCAACTCTTTGGAAGGTAGTTGGGGCAATGGACAACCCAAAGGGTAGGAATCTATAAGAAAAGGTACCCCAAGGGTAGGTTAAAGTAGTCTTATCCTAGTCTTTAGGGCTGATTGTACCCACTGAACACATCTAAGAAGGAAAAGAACTTCTCCCCTGCATGGCCATCTAGGAATTGGTCTATAAAAGGAAAAGGGAAATTGTCTTTCTTGGTGTCTTTGTTAAGTTCTCGAGAATCAACACAAATTCACCACTTCCCATTCTTCTTTGGGACTAAGAAAAGAGGAGATACCCACTCATTGTCACATATATGATATATGAACCCTGCATCTAATAGTTTCTGCAACTCTTCTTTGACTATGTCCTTCAGAGCTGGGTTCATCCTTCTTTGGGGTTGTCTCATGGGATTTTCATCCTTCTTTGATGTAAATGTGATGTTTTCAAACTGAAGGATTCACCCCTTTCATGTATTTGTAATGCCAAGAAAATACATCTAGATTCTCTTTCAAAAGCTCGCACAACTGCTTCTCTTCTTCATTTGAGAGGTTTGGGTTGATTTTCAGAGATATGGATGGGCCAAACTCAATAGCCTTAGGGGATTCAGAGGTTGACTCAACTGAGTGCACTTCCATCCAAGGTTGGCTTTCAGACTCTTTGACTAATGTTTCGAGAAGAATGTTAGTGGAGGACTTGTTTTGAATGAAATGGTCGATGAATTCATCTTCATCAAGATACCCCCCTCTAATAATTGCATCTATGGTACACATAGGGGTCATGTAATATAACTCATATTCTTCATCCTCCAACCATATAGGGAGATCATTATCAATGGAAGGCTGGGTTGGAGGATATAACACTAGTTTTTTAGGCAAAGGCCCAATTTTGATAGTCATGTTTCCGGCCTGATGGCTAATATAAGCATCTACAGTGGCTAACCAAGGTCTCCCTAAGATGAGGGGATAACCATTGAACTTGGTTCTTGGTTGCAAGACCAGGAAATCTATAGGATACTTCCAAGAGTCAATGGTAACCATAAAATCCTCAGCAATTGCTTCCGGAGTTACTTTGAATCTATCTGCAAGTTGCAGAATTCTTGTGGTTTTCCTCAAAGTCCCTTGGAGATTAAGTTTCAACAAATTTTCCCTGGTCATGACATTGGTAGTAGCTGCTAGATCAATTCGAGTGTTGGCAGAATATGACACCATTTACATGCACACCAACAACTGGACTACCAGGGTCCAGGTACTTTGGAAATATCACCCTTTTCAGCATTACGTTAGATAATTGTCCTATCACATTGATGGTGTGGGTATCTTTCTTCCTTCTCCCAGGTTTCTTGAAGAATTTCTCTTTGATGAGATTATTTTAGATAGGGAAATCCTTAATGGCCTAGATAAGTGGTATCTTTACACACAAATTTTTCAATTCTCCCGAGAGTTCAGTCTCCTCAGGGGTGTGCTGACTAGGGTGGATCAAGCGCTCAGGAAAACAAGGTTGTTGGACCTGAGTGTTACCTTCTTCCTTTCCTCCTCAACCTCCACAGGTAGGGATGAAGGATGGTTGTCTCGGAGTACTCTTCTCGACCTAATATTAACCTCATGTATCTCCATAGCATAAGCTGGATAGGATGTTTCTCCAATGGGAGCCTGTTGTCCCTATCTGTTTTTCAGGTTCAGATTAGGTTGTGCAGGTATAAGTAGCTTAGGTGGAGCAACATGAGTAAGTTGAAGTTGAGGTTGGGGTGGAAGCATTAGAGAAATTGGTTGATTCTTTCAAGGCCTCCACCCTTGGGATGGATTGTTCCACTAAGGTTGTTGCGAAACATATTGCTGGAATGGTTGGTTTACTGCTTGAGGATGATATGAAGGGTTGTAAGGCCAAATAGGAGGTGTAGACCAGGATGGAGGAGTGCTGGTGTACAAATTTTTCATGGGTGCACTCTGATTGTTGTGATAGTAAGAGTAAGTTGCACCTTGCATACCTTGTTGATATGGCCAAGGGCATGATGAAACATAGTTTTTATGGAATTTCTTCCCCACCTTGATATATAGGCTTAAGTCCAGGTAAGGAGGCAGACTTTTTTGTGGCATGATTCTTCTCACAAATTATGAAAACCTCTATGACATTCAGTGGACATTAATTTCTTGGGTGCTTCCTAGTACTTCTATGAAAAAATATGGTTAGGGATCTCTCTTATTCCTCTTGCTTCCTTTTGACCTGTATTTTTTCCATTTGCAAAGCAAAGGTGTGCAACATGTCACTCTTGGAGTCCTCTAGCATGTTTCCAATCTCATGTTTTATGAAGGTGGAAGAGGAAAGTGTATTGGATCTACTTTGGCTAGCCCTACCCTTCTTCCTGAATTCCATAGAATGGTTTCAAAAGATATTTTTTATTACTTCATAGGGTTGTTGGTAGATATCTCCTCCTGATAGCATATTCAAGGTTTCTATCATCTATTGACCGATCCCTCGAAGAAGTACAAGTTTAAGTGGTGCAGGATTAAGATTGTAGTTGGCTCTCTTATAGTTTAATTGAAACCTCTCTTCATATTCCTCTAGAGATTCATTAGGTCCTAGAGTCATCCTAAATCTTTCATCCTTAGTTTCCTTGGACCTACAATAGTCTTTGTATTTGTTGTTGAATGTCTCTTCCATTTGTGCCTAGGTAGTGATGTTATCCCCAAGAAGACCCATGAGCCAGTGCAAGGTTGCATCCTTAAGGGTGGATGGGAATAGCTTCAAATTATGATCATTAGAGGTGTAGTCATAAGTCCTACAAACAACATCAAATTCAAACATGAATGTATCAGGGTCCTCAGAAGTGAGTCCATGAAAGTGTGGGAGAGTTGAGGGGATAATTTTTTTCATCTTAGTTTCCCCATCTGTCTCTCTTATGGGAAGGGTTCTCTGGGTCCCAGCCATGGTTAAGCTAGGTGAAACTGTAATTTTTTGTAGAGGTTCTATGCTTGATGCAAATTTACCTTTTCTTTAAAATCAGACAACAATCACATAAATAATAAAGTAAAATGTTGATAGAACCATGATAGAACATACCAGTAGATCAACAGAAGACAAGCCATAAATATATAAGTGTGTTGGTGTGTTACAACATTCAACAGGATGCTTCAACCAAAAAGTATCAAAATGGTAAACCAACCAGCAATGTCACACAACCCTCTAGGACAGCTAAAAGATCAACTCAAAATTCAACCCAAAAGTCAACATTCTCAGTCAACGGCCAATGCAAACAACAACACCAACTAGGTCAATACATAAAAGTCAAGGTCAACATATTGCCTCGAGAAAAATCAAACTTTTGGGTGAGTTTCAGGTCCTTTTGACCTTGCGTTGAAAAACGTCAATGTTGGTTAGAGTTTGTTGTAGAAACCCTAGACCGAAATCAGAAATGTGTTTCTGCTAGAATTTTCCCACACGTGGAGAGAAGAGCCACCAAGGTCATCGAACCAATAAGATGAGGAGAGAGAAATGTGTGAGGATTAGATGAGTGAAAATTTCCTCCAACGTTGACCAATATATATCCATCAAGAAGGGTGTGTGACACAACTGTCAGGGCACAAAACCTTATGGCCGACCTGCACATATTTTGTATAAATTAAAAATAAATGTTTTTCCCATCGGATTAAGATGATCTTTAGATTGAGTTTGCACCTCTTTTAAAGAGGAGTCAGATAAAAATACTGGTATCTTCATCTGAGCATCACAACATGGATTTTCGACCTAGTTGTCCAAAATTAACAGAAACAGGTCCCTCAGTTGAAAAAAGGTCTTCTTCTTCTTCCTCAGTAGGATCCTCAAAGTATTCAAAAGGCTATCCTATAGGGGGGTCAATCTCATTTCCAATGAATAAGAGTGAAGGGTGGCTAGGAGGTGATGTGGGGGTCTTGGGTAAGGTTTGTCTTTGAGTATTCCTAGTCCTACAAGGGATGTAAATAAAATATTTTTGTATTTTTTCAATATTTCTAAAATGACATGAAAATAAAAGAAAGAAGAAAATAGTGTTAAAAACAAAATCAAAACATCTAGTAGACACATCCCCAGCAATGATGCCAAAAAGTGGTGAGCCCTGGTATTGCACCAAGAGTGATGCAACTCCTAGGGTCTGCCCTACTTTACTTCATCAACCCGGGGTTCGTACAAGCTTGGAGGTGATAGTGCTATATACACAGCAGATGAAATATGTTCATGTCATCCTCTTCTGCTTTACGAAAGGGTGCTATTTTTTAAAATATGATAAGAACTCAAAAGTAAATTTCTGGAAGGAAATGATAGAAATGAAACTAAACTTAATTGCTGAAAATAAATGAAAAGAATGAAACTAATTTAATTTGCAGAAAAGGAACGACAGGAAGGAAACTAATTTAACTTGTTGAAAATGAATGGATGAAAGGAAACTAATTCTAAACCACACTTAACTTGGCCAAACGGCTAAATGCACTCTATTTATCCTATGGTCTATCTACCATGCTTCTACCCATGCAACTAAGCTATCCATGACTTAATCCTAATTAAAAAAGTGTTACAGCTTGGAGGAAAGAAAAGGGCTATAGTGGCTAATGGAGGGCTTAATGCATGATACAAGGCTTAGAAGTGGAAAGAGTGGGGTTAAACCTTATAAATCCTTATTATAGCGAAGAAATGGCTTTGGATTATAATGAATTGAAAAGTGCAATGGCCGAGATGCGATGGAGGCAAAAGCTGTGATAACAATATCACAATCGGCAAGAAAAGAGCGGTAAGTATTAACAAAAACGAAAAGAATTCTGGTTTGTGAATGTGATGCGTGACATGGTGGGAGGACCAGAGATAGAGTGTGATAACAATATCGCAATTGGTAGGGAAAAGAGAAGTAAGTATTAACGAAAAGGGAAAGAATTGTGGTTTGTGATTGCGATGCGTGACGTGGCAGGAGGGCCGGAAGCGGAGTGCGATAACAATATCACAATCGGCAGGAAAAGACAAGTAAGTATTAATTAAAGAAGGGAAAGGTGCATAGAGTAGCTGCGATGGGTGATGTGGTAGTGGGAATAGTAGTGGAGCGCGATCGCAATATTGCAATCAGAGTTTGGAAGTGGTAAGTCTTAAAGAAAATGGGAAAATGATGTGATCTTCCATGAGGAGTGATGGTAAGTCAAAATGGAAAAAAAATACGGTTTATCATGTTTTTGATTGTTTTTAATAAAATATAAGTGAAGGGAAGTGGTAATGGACATTGTATCTAAGATTAGAATGAGAGTGCATTAACAAAGATCGCAAGCGATTTGTGATTTACGATGGAGTGAGGCACGACAAGCGAGAGCTTTGAGGAGAAAGGGGCAGAGGTCTAATTCTAATGGTTTTCAAGCATTTTGCATTAGAAAGGGTAACAAAACTATCAGTGATAAGTCTTGAAGGAAAGAGGGAAACAGTACCACGTACGAAACGGTTGAGATCTGCGATACATAATATCTCAATATCGCAATCGGCGAAAGAGCGGTAAATTTTAAAAAGAACCGAATGAAAACTGTGATTGGCGATGAGTGTAGTATGGTAGAGGGGATTACGAGGAAAGATAGAGATCTAATTCTAATGCTTTTCAACCATTTTGGGAATGAAAAGGGGGATGGATGGAAATAAGAGAAAAGGAGGAAATGGAGGCACAACAACAATGCTCAGGGCATGAGGAAACGGTAGAAATGAAGAGATGGCTTGATGATATTTCTTGGTGATTTTATGCTTATTCTGCAAACAAAGTTGCAGATTCATGTATGCAAAATAGAGTAAACGTATGACAAAATAGTGAACCAAAAGCAGTTTTTGGTCCTCTGGGAAGGTTCACTCTCCTCGAGCTCTATTAGCAGAGATGAGAAGTGATTCTTGATCCAAAACTTTTCTTGGTTTTTCTCCTCTATTATATCACTCATAAGCACATGAAAAACTACAAAATCACATTGAAAGTAAAAAAAATAAGCAGCGATGAAACTATGAGAAGACGAACTAGTTAAATGACATAAATAAAACTAGATTAATGGCAGAAAGGAAAAGATAGTAACAGTAGAGAGGCTGAGGCACATGGATTGGGCCCTAACCTCTGAGCCTAGCTCTCTGAAACTTAAATTAATCAAATGAAATCAGTCTACTCATTTCATAAAAGAATAACCTCACACATCTCTGAAATTTTGATCACTGAGTAAAATAATAAAAAGCTCAATAGCTTGCAACAAACTTTCAACTAGAATCGACTAACTAACTAACTAAATCCTTCCTAGCTCTAGCTCTACTCTATTTATTCTAAAGGGAAACTACCAACAACTTGTTAGAAAATAGTGATTGAGTCCACTTTACTCCAAGTAAACAAATATTGGGTGCTTGGCTGCCTCTGGAATTCGAATTGCTGGAGATAATCCTTGGGGATCCTTTGGCTACCTTTGGAATTCAAATTTCTGGAGAGAATATTTGGGATCCTTTGGTTGTATTTGAGAGTTAAGGAGGGTGGAAAATCCTCTAATAATTTCTCCTTGTTGTCTCCTCCAAATATTTATGATAAAATCCTTATAAAAATGCTTAATTTATCATGATTTTCTGCACTGAACCTCATATTAGGCACTCAAAGTATGTTATCCTTAAAACCAAATAATAATAAAAATGCAAGAAAATAGATCTAAGAAGGTAAAAAGGTGACCATTAACCCCTCCAAATATGTCTAATGATGGATCTCATTAGGAACAATTTCATTCAGGGAGATTTGCGAGACGAGGATCTTCATCCAACGTAGAGGGCATATGAGGAAATAACACTTGCAGCATCAATGAAGAGTAAGTAGAAGAAGGACTTCAGTAAATTCAAATGTTTTAACTATGGTAAGATGGGTCATTTTTCGTCGAGATAACCAATGAAGAAGCAGGGAGATGATGAGAGAAGGAAAGGGAAGCATTTCATCGGTGTTTCCACTTCATCTGAGATAGATGATCTCTCCATCAAATTGGAGGAGGAGGAAATTTCTATGATTTCTAATTCCTCGCAGGGTACTATCAAAGAGGATGGATGGTACATGGACATTAGTGCAACTAAGCATATGATAGGGTCACAGGAGGCTTTTGAGACTCTAGATAAATGGGACTCAAAGTGTCACATGGTGTTGGGTGACAAGAGTCAGCTAGAGATCCGACGATCGAGAGTTGTGCCATTCGAGATGGAGACAAGACAAGTGATGCAGGTCCAAGATGTATTGTTTCTACTAGGAATCATATATAACGTGATTTTTGTCACGATGATCGTGAATAAGGGGTTTGAGGTCTTGTTCCAGGATGGGAATACAAGACTCAGGCCTAGAGGCTCTAGATTCAATGGGATTGTACTTGGAGTTAGACATCATGGTCTCTAGAGGTTGGAGGGAAAACCTTAGGATCATTGAAAGAGCAAGATGTAGGTGGAGCACATGCAGGTTCTAGATAAGCAAGTACATGTGCAGGATTCAGAGGTGAAGGTAAAATTTATAGTGAAGAAGGTCCATTTTCCAGAGGCTCAAGGGAAGCCGAGTTCTCGTGGGAGCTTGTAGGTTCAAAGGGAGATTTTGCAGTCCAAGAAGAGCGCGTGGTCAGTGGGGAACAAGATTTCTTCCATATCTACCAAGAAGGAACCATGGAGAGATTTCAAGGTGATACAAGAGAAGAAGAAGAAGCAGGATGCTTCCAACAGTGACCGTGACACTCCCGAAAGAGGCATAGTTCACAGAAAATAGATTGTTACAATTGTAAGCGCCAAGAATTAGGCGAGTGTTGTGATTAGAGATGATGATGATGATTTAATTCCGAGTCTTAGAAGTACCTCCCTTGCTAAGAGAGAGTGTTTATTTTTGAGTAACTTGGGAGGTACTCGAAGCCCTATAGTTTAGGGTTTGGAGGGAAAAGTGGCACAAGAGTCATTTATGGGATTGGAAGCCAAGCATGGTGTTTTTCAGCCATCCAGATTTTGGCCAAAACCATGAATAAATTGAACATGATAAAATTTGAGGTGATAGAGCTTGGCATGGAAATTCCAATACTTCAAATATCACTCAAATTGAAGCTTTAGAACATGAGATATGAATTTTTGAATTTGACAAAGGATTTTTGGATAGTCAAGCGATGTAGGATTGAAATTAAAATTCCAAAAGACATGTCTCTCGAGAAAATTCATTGAGGCCTCTTGTGTATATAAATAAGAGGTGAAAAAAAGTCATTTGAACCATCTAAAAACTGCATCATTCATAGAATTCTATCTGAAAAAGACCAAGATCAAGAAGGAGTATGAAGCAGGTAAAGAAGTATGTTTTTAGGGAAAAGAAACACCTGTGATTAGGCTGAGTTGCTACAGGAGGTAGGCTAGAAGCCT
>CM076574.1:971593752-971693005 GCA_034641835.2 Pinus albicaulis
ATTAAAGATTACAGATAAAACAAACAAATACATAGGCAGAATCACACAGAAACGTGAGACAAAGCTCACACAACTCAATGAATTCAATTGCTCAATTACATCACACTTATATAGGAAACTGCACTCACCTAATCTTCCTGAAAACAAGGAAACAAACCTGAATATGTGCAACCAATTCCTAATTAAACCCTCTCGTTCAACCACTCACAACTAATTCTATTTCTGCATTATTATCACATCATACATAAAGACATGTATTGCATGGGCTCTGATTTCTGCAAAAGGTGGCAGTGAGTCGAACAGTTTTGCAAGCGGTGAAATACGAGGCTCATTGGTAGTTTCAGGGGTTAAATATTTTGTTGCCGCATTCGCATTTCCACACCACGGGATAGTAATCCTCTACACGTTTTTGAATGCACTGCACTTTTGGAGTGATGGCGCACTGCACAGGATTACAAGGGTTGCACGCCCCGCATTTCTTGACACATGATGGCGGCCCGGAGCCACTAGTAACCTCGCTTCCACCCTCTCCCATCACCTGTAACAGCCGTTTATACCATTCAATTGTACACCAATATATTTTATCCAATCCAATGCACATTTACATAATATATTGTGTATTTAATATCAAAGATTACAGATAAAACATGGACTCAGAAACGAAAGATTACAAAAAAAGCGAGGCCACCACGTTTCGACGAAGACGTGGTTTGTTTATCATTAATTTCTCTCCCAGCATTATCAGCCAAATAAAAGGGTTACTGTATCATATTAGTGCTTTTGCAGGCATGTGAGAAAAGTAAAGTACAGTACACACCCCTAAAGCTCAACAATATTTTATGTAAAGTAAAGTACACACCCCTAAAGCTCAACAATATTATTAAAACACAAACGAGGATCTTCATTTCGGCATAACGTGAAAATCCAGTTTCCATAACGGCGTGTTGTTTTATATGTCAGCAGAAACCTCTTCCAATAACGTACTCTCTCACAGCTTTCTCTCACAAAAATCTAAGAGAAATTGTGGAGGAGAGTTTGCTATTCTCGATATTCAAGAGACTTAAATAGATTGGATAAAAATAACTTAAACAATAAATGACACTCCAGTCAACTGAAGTAAACTTGAACTAACTATAAGACCTTGCAAACCATATATGACACCTAACCATTGAAATAAATGTAATGACACCTAACAACGAAACAGTTAGATAATATCTCAACTCACCCAGCAGATATCTCTTTGAATAACATATTCTCCCCAGCAAAATCTCTTCGTATACTGTATTCTTTCTTGCTGTGTCTCCGAATATTGTATATATTGAATCTTGTTGGAATTTTCAGAATTCCAAAACAATAAGACTGTCCTTCTTTAACACAGAGAATAATTCAAAAAAAAATTCACTGACAGACAGAGTTTTCAACTCAGAAAAAAATTTCTATTCATAAAAAAAACTGCTGTTACAGATTCTTCCTCAAAGAGGGATTTACAATTGTGACTGCTGCTGTCACAGTGCACAAATTAAAAACTCTGTTTCACTAAAAACATTCACTGCTGGAATACTCTATTTTTAAAAACAAACATACACTCTGCTGTGTATTTTTTTAAAAATTCTGCTCTCTGTCTCTATTTTTAACAATACGCTGCTCTGCATATAAAAAAAACATTACATTACACAGAATGACTCTGTCTCTACATACTACAAAACAGAAAATATCTTCGTGTCATTAAGATGACCCAGCTACTAAAATTCACCGCTTGCCAATCTTTAATAGCTGCATTTACTTCTGCCTGCACCGCTTGGAGTTAGCATTGAAGTCGAATTGACTTTCTGGCACAGTCATATTTATTCCAGCACTACTGTGCTTCACTTCTCTGCTTCCCGCACTGCTGTGTATTAAAAATCCTGTGTAATAACATTTGCTGTGTAATTCCAAATTACATTTCTGTCTTTTCCCTTCTTTTTTCATTTCTGCACTGCTGTGCCTTTTTATAAAAATTACTGTGTATTACAAATAATACAACAGCCATATACGTTTCTGGGCTTTCTACATTTCATATATATTACCTCACGGGCCTTTTTAATATATGTATGTCACATATATATTAAAAACAAAACAAATAACGTTAAACAATAAACCAACTATTGTATTAACAAATGCGTTATAATATTAAACCCGCAAGTCTTATATATATCATATGGGCCGTGTGACATATGTGGGCCCCTAGCTGTTCCGAGGGGGTAAGAACCTCCGCCCAACTCAATTCACCGACCCCCGCGGACTTATTTGTGACTCCAAGATGTGGGCCCAGTTCCGAGGGGGTATGCCCCTCTGCCGGTTCTGCCTGTGTGACCCCATCGGAATGTTTGCCACTCTTGTTCTCTCTACTTATTTGTTTGGCTTATACGGCAGTTGGTAATTAATTCCAACACTACCCCTTAATTTCAACTGCTGGGTTTTCCTGCATACCCAAGCATTTCCTGAAATATTCAAATCTTTTCTGCTGTAGTGGCTTTGTGAGGATATCTGCAAATTGATCCTCCGTTCTGCAATGCTGCAAAACAATCTCGCCATTGCTTACCAATTCCCGTATGAAATGAAACTTGGTGTCAATGTGCTTTGTCCTTTTATGAAAAACAAAATTTTTAGACAATGCAATAGCTGAGCTATTGTCACAAAATATCACTGTCCCTTTTACCTGTTCTTGACATAAGCTTCTCAACATTTTCCGCATCAAAACTGCTTGACACGCTGCTGCTGTAGCTGCCACATATTCTGCTTCTGCTGTAGACAACGCTACAACGGGCTGTTTCTTAGAAGCCCATGAAATGGCTCCTGAACCCATATGAAAAACATAACCGGAAGTGCTCTTCCGATCATCTACACTTCCAGCCCAATCACGGTCCGTGTATCCAACTAAATCTGAATTTTCTGAAGTAGTATAAAAAATACCAAATTTCTTTGTACCTTTAACATACCTCAAAATCCTTTTTGCTGCTTGCCAATGTGCATCTTTTGGCTTTTCCATGAACCTGGAAATCAAACTAACAGCGTGCATAATGTCCGGCCTAGTTGCAGTCAAGTACATAAGGCTGCCAACTATGCTCTTGTACAAACTAGGATCGAAATCCTTGCTGCTGTCCTCTCTGCTGAGTTTTAATCCCATCACTGTGGGAGTGATAGCTGCTTTGCTCTCCTGCATGTTAAATCTTTCAAGAACTTCATTAACATACTTTGCCTGTGAGATGAAAATCCCACTTTCATCTTGTTCTACTTCTATTCCCAAGAAGTATCTCAGCAAACCCATGTCAGTCATTTCAAATTCTTCTTTCATGACTGTTTTAAAATTTTCAATAAGGCAATCATCATTACCTGTAAAAATAACATCATCAACATACAAGACAACAATCAAAATTTTACCATCTTGTTCTTTGATGTAGAGGGTGGGTTCTCCCTCACACTTCTCAAAACCATTTTCCAGTAGATATGAATCTATCCTACTGTACCACACTCTTGGCGCTTGCTTCAGCCCATAAAGAGCCTTCTTCAACTTACACACTTTGTGCTCTTGGCATTTATTTTCATAGCCGAGAGGTTGTTCAATGTAAACCTCTTCGATTAACACTCCATTCAGGAATGCTGACTTCACGTCCATTTGGTAAACTTTCCATTTATTTTGTGCTGCTATTGACAACACTGCTCTCACGGTTTCCATTCTTGCAACCGGTGCGAAAGTTTCCTCATAATCAATGCCATGCTTTTGCTTATAGCCTTTGACAACAAGCCTTGCCTTGTGTCTCTCTATCTTGCCTTCAGCATTACTCTTGGTCTTGTAGACCCATTTAACACCTATGACATCTTTACCTTTTGGGAGTTCAACCAAATCCCAAGTTTTGTTCCTTTCTATGGCATTAATTTCCTCATCCATAGCTTCTATCCATTTCCTATCCTTGATAGCTTCTTCGAAATGAACAGGATCATCAACATGACAATATAAAGCAAACAAAGAATTGATACCTTCATTTGTTATATCTTGTTCATAAATCTCTTTCAAACTTCTAAATTTCTTACCTCTTTCAGTAGGTGTACAAGTACTTGAAGAAGCACTTGAATTTCCTCCTTGTGGTGTGCTTGGAGAAGCACTTTCATTTCTCCTCAAGGGTGTACTTTGCGGTGTTGATGCTGCTGTTTGGGGATGTATTTCAGCCACCTCATCATCATTTTCATCATGAGATAAACAATGTTTAACATTCACCATTTTCTCTATGCTTCCATCCCAAGCTTCCTCTTCAATGAACTGAACATCCCTGCTCACAAGAAACTTCTTGCTGGATGGGTTATATAACCTGTATGCCTTGGATTCCTCACTGTATCCAATGAAAATACATTTCTCCCCCTTGCTGTCCAACTTCTTCCTTAGCTGATCTGGAATGTGTGCATAAGCCACACATCCGAAAACCTTCATGTGTGTGACACTTTGCTTTGCGCCACTCCATGCCTCTTCTGGCACTTTGTTCATAACTTCTTTTGTAGGGCACCTGTTCAAAATGTACGCTGCACAATGTACAGCTTCAGCCCAATAATCATTCGGCAAATGCTTTGCCTTAAGCATACTCCTCGCCATGTCCATTATGGTTCGGTTCTTCCTTTCGGCCACTCCATTTTGCTGCGGAGTATATCTAGCTGTAAACTGTTTATGAATACCATTTTCTCTACAAAACCGTAGAAAATATTTAGATATATACTCACCTCCTCTATCAGTCCTTAAGACCTTGATATGCAGCCCACTTTGATTCTCAACAAGTGCTTTGAAATTGCAAAATTTTTCAAACACTTCACTTTTCTTTTTCAAAAAGTAAACCCAAGTTTTTCTTGTAAAATCATCTATGAATGTTAAGATATAGTGGCTGCTAGCAAGCGATGGAGTTTGCATCGGTCCACATACATCTGAGTGGACAAGTTCTAAGGGTGCTTTTGCCCTTATGCTTTTCCCAGAAGGAAAACTTTCTCTGTGTTGTTTCCCAAGAATACAACCTTCACAAAGGCTATCCGGTTTCTCTATCAATGGTAAACCACTTACCATTCCTTTTATGTTCAACAAATTAAGACCTCCAAAGTTGAGATGTCCAAATCTCAAGTGCCATAACCAATTATCATCTTTTGGTTCGCTTTGGTAAGTCTCCTGTGCAACTGTTGCTTTCTCTTCGCCATTCTTCAAATATGCTCTCATTCTGAGAGGGAACATCCTGTTCCTTGTCATCTTCACTTCAGCAATACACTGTTTGCTGGGTGGTTTATCCATGATGGTACAAACATCATTATCAAAGAAAACATTATATCCCTTATGGAAAAGCTGTCCAACACTTAAGAGATTACACTTCATTCCTGGAACATAATAAACATCTGCTATGGTTTTCCTTGCACCTAATCTTGTTAAAACATTTACATCTCCTTTTCCCATAACAGAAACTTTGCTATCAGTTCCTAGTGTGACTTGCGACTGCACACTCTCATCTAACATAGAAAACATTGCTAAGTTTCCTGTCATATGGTTACTACAGCCGGAGTCTAGAAACCATAAATCTTCACTCTTTTCTTCAGCCATATTACAAGCTAAAAACAAATTACTTTGGCTGCTATTTTCTTTTGTGAAATTTGCACTAGTTTCACTTCTCATGTCTTGTTTCTTCTTTCTACATTCATTAGCATAATGACCATATTTCTTACAATTATAACATTGGACATTGGACTTATCATACCTTTGTCCTTGTGCATTTTGCTGACCATTCTGTTGGCTGCTGCCTTGATGCTGATTTGGATTGCTGCCCCTTCCTTGAGCATTTGCTGGACTGTTCCTTCCACCTCTGTTCTGGCTTCTGCCTCTTCCTCTTCTGTTTCCTCTGCCTTGCCCTCTTCCTCTTCCGAAAGACATCTGGGTCTTAAAGGCTTGCTCAAGAGATGAGTTTTCACTCCTACCCAATCTCTGTTCATGGGTAATCAGTGATGCATGTAGTTCATCCACTGAAAACTTTGTGAGATCCCTTGTCTCTTCTATGGTGGTGACAATCACATCGAATCTTGAGGGTAAGCTCCTCAAGAGTTTTTCAACAATCCTCTTGTCCTCAAGAGTCTCTCCATGAGATATAATTTTTGTGACCATTCCAATCACATGAGTGAAGAATGAGTCAATATTGTCTGACTCTTTCATACAGAGAGTCTCAAAATCTCTCCTCAGCAACTGAAGTTTTGTTGTCTTCACTCTCTCCATTCCCTGATAGGCTGTCTTGAGAGTTTCCCATGCTTCACTGGATTTCTTGGCTGCTGCTATCCTTGGAAACACACTCTCATGCACTGCTTGATACAAGAAGAAAAGAGCCTTGGCATCTCTCTTCTTATTGTTCTTCAGCTGTTCTCTTCCTGCTTGATTTAACATTAAAAACTCTGCTTCATCTGCTGGCTCTTCAAAGCCATCCTCAACTAATTCCCATAATTCTTGTGAGGTAAATAAAGCTTTCATAGTTATTGACCAGTAGTCATAATTCTTTCCATTGAATTGTGGGAGATGGACATTTCCCAAACTCATACCTGTGCTAGAGCTTGCCATTCTGCACTTCTAACTATGATAAAAACACTTGACTGTGTGTTTAAAATAACTCACTGTTCTGCAACAGTAACACAACAAATTTTATAGAGAAATACCTTTGGATTCCTTTGGCTGAGTCTTCACACTGCTGGAGAAGCTGCTGCAACTAAGAACCCCTTTCCTTCAGCTTATTTGACCTTCAAATAGCCTGGATTGGCTCTGATACCATGTTGGAATTTTCAGAATTCCAAAACAATAAAAAACTGCCTCTTTAACACAGAGAAACTAATTAAAAATTTCACTCACAGACAGAGTTTTCAACTCAGAAAAAAAATTTCTATTCATAAAAAAAACTGCTGTTACAGATTCTTCCTCAAAGAGGGATTTATAATTGTGACTGCTGCTGTCACAGTGCACAAATTAAAAACTCTGTTTCACTAAAAACATTCACTGCTGGAATACTCTGTTTTTAAAAACAAACATACACTCTGCTGTGTATTTTTAAAAATTCTGCTCTCTGTCTCTGTTTTTAACAATACGCTGCTCTGCATATAAAAAAAACATTACATTTACAAATGACTCTTGTCTCTACACTCTGAAAGCAGAAAATAAGTATCATTAGAATGACCCCGACTACTAAAATTCACCGCACGATCTTTAATAAGTGCATTTATACTGCCTATAGCTTGGAGTTAGCATTGATGAATTGACTTTTCACAACACCGGTCATATTTATTCATGCTACTGTGCTTCACTTCTCGCTTCATACTGTTGTGTATTAAAAATCTGTGTAATAACATTCTTTATGTAATTCAAAATCATTTCGTCTTTCCCTTCTTTTTCATTTAACAGCTGCATGCCTTTTTATAAAAATTACTGTGTATTACAAATAATACAACAGCCCCACGGGCTTTATACATTTCATATATTACATCACGGGCCTTTTTAATATATGTATGTCACATATATATTAAAAAACAAAACAAATAACGTTAAACAATAAACCAACTATTGTATTAACAAATGCGTTATAATATTAAACCCGCAAGTCTTATATATATCATATGGGCCGTATGACATATGTGGGCCCCTGGCTGTTCCGAGGGGGTAAGAACCTCCGCCCACAAACTCTCATCGACCCCCGCGGACTGTCTTGTGACTGCTTGGTGTGGGGCCAGCTCCGAGGGGGTATGCCCCTCTGCCGGTTCTGCCTGTGTGACCCCATCGGACTCTGCCTTTCGCCGTATGGTGTGGTTCTGCCGTTGAAATTATATTTCAACGATTCGACTTGAGACTTTTCTCTATCCATTTTCCTTCGCTATAAAATCGATTTTGTATTTTTCAATTGGCAATTTTGGTTTCGGTTTTTAGTAATATGCATTCGTTTATCATACTTCGAATGAGATCATTATCACATGGAAATAAGCTTTCAGTTGTGAATAGATGCTTAACTCAGTTTGCTGGTTCTCTTCGATACTTCTCGTCATTCCACTTTGATTGTTTAGTAACCTGTGACCTGTTGATTGTTGTATGTTGCAGCTATGGACGACTTGTTACGTGCTTGCTTCAACTCTTCTATCATGAGATTTGATTTCATAGAAAGAATGGTACTTCAAACTATTTGAAAATTTTATTAGTTATATTCACCCCGGGGTTGGTGCCGTCTATTCGACTGTTAGACAGATTTAGAGAACTATCAGTGGATATTTGTGGATAAAAAAAAAAATAGTAAGTATTAGGGTTATTTGTATGAGCTGAACACGAATGCATATGTTTTGGCTTGATGGTCTAAAATAATACTCGTTCTAAGGAATTGTTTATTGCTGTGACGCATTCTTTGTTGTGCTATAAATATTTAGAGTTAAAAAGTCAAATTCCTACGCTCAGTTACGTTTATTCTTAGATGGGGCCCAATTTAGAAGGCGCCCTTTATGAAGGTTTTGAGCTAGGTGCATATTTGTGTTTTGAAATTCCATATCAAGAATTTATTTGTATTTAGAAATTCCATATCAAGATTTTGTTGTGTTCTATATATGTGAGCAAGAATTATTTGCATCCTTTAAGACAAAATTGTTTGGAATAAAAAGCGTTTTAAGAAATTTTATTTATTTTTCGTTAAAAAAGACAAATTTCTATTCTCGGTTGTGTTTTTTCTTAGAACTTTTTGTTCATAGTTTTTGGGTTTAGTTTTCTCTGGGTGTGATCAACTTTAGCCTAACCTTTAAGCGTGTCCCAAGTCGCCTTGGAAGTTTCACAGTCCGGAATGTGAGGAATAATATTGTCCTTCACTGACATGCGTAGCAGCACCCTTGCTTTCATTTCACGCTTCTCCCAATCTTGAGTGGCAGCAGGAGGTTGAGGCTTGGGCTCGTCACCTTTGACAATCGTCCAGAGATTGTATGCCTCCAGTATAGTTATGAGCTTAAATTTCCAGTTTACATAATTTTCTCCATCAAGTTTTGAAGACTCATTTAAATATGAATCTGCAAGGGGATTAGCCATTTCTCCACCAATGACCAAATTCAAAAAATTGCAAGCTTCTTACACACTCTATTTAGTTTGATGTTTTTTTTTTAAAAAAAAACTTCAAACAACTTGCAAACTTGCTCCCTTTTAAAAAAAAAAAACCTTTATGGTAACCGAACCCCAAAACTTAAAAGAACTCGACCAGGAAATTATATATAGCTCAGCAATTATATATATATATATATCTCAGCAATCTTTTAAAATTTCCAAAATAAAAGCTAGCATTTACGGATATAAAAAATGCGAACTCAAATCTTAAAAACGGTGCTCAACGCGAATTCGTATCGATTCCGCACCATGAAAAACTCCACTCGGCAAACTCTTTAAAGCTCAATTCCGCACCATGAAAAAACTCCCTCGACAAACTCTTTAAAGCTCCACGCACCGGAAAAAAAAAACACACGCGGCGAGAAAAACTCGAGCGCACAGCTTCTGTTGTGCCACGGTGGGTTTGAAAGAAAAACACGCACCACAACGCCTGCTTGTGCCGGTTGTGGAAGAGTCAAACAAACGCAGGCACCAGCAAAGAGTCAATACGCGAGCCTATGCATGAACACATGCTCCACGCGCTGTTATGAACGGATCTCTCCGTGGGCGAGCAACCTCCGCGTGGGTGAGGTATCGGCGCGTTTTCGTGCCCACTATTTTCTGCACACGTATCAATACGAGAGAAGGGTTGCGAATCTCTTAATCAATGCCGTACAATGCGCAATGTCGACTTGAACTTGGATGCTGCGCAGCCACGAACAGCACCTCCACGATGGGTTTTTTAGACAGCGGATGAGCGAGAGCTCAATCCAATACCCAATTGACCTGACCTAGCATTAACTCTAGATGCAAATTAATAAAACAAACACCGGCTATAAAACACAGTAAATGTGAGACAAGCTCACTCAACACAATGAATTCAATCGCTCAATTGTCACACTTATATAGGGAAGGCACTCACCTAATCCTCACGGAAATGAGGAAACAAACACAAATATGTGCAACCAATTCCTAATTACACCCTCTCGTTCAACCTCACAACTAATTCTATTTACGCATTATTCTCACAAGATAATAACTGACGCTTGGTAAGATATAATCTTGGAATAGTTTATCGTTTTTGGTATTTATTCGGTTTTAAAAGTTTCACAACTATGAATATAGGTTTCGTTGGGTTGTTTTTTTTTAAATAAACAGAGTCTAACATTTGTATTAGATGGAAGAATATCTACTGGATAAACAAACGATCTAGAAAAATCGGCTAGAGAAACAGACGATTTCGATGGCATATCGTAATGATTGCTTGATGATAAGCTTTATATTGAGAAAGGACTTGCAAAATTCATCAAGAAAGGAATTTGATGTCAGCTAAATTTTTGTTGATAAGCTTTCGGGAGGGCCTGTTTCTTAATGATTTCTAAGGCATGTTCCTTCAACAATACTTATCAATTTAGAATTATAAAAATATTGATTGTCCACACTCCTCCGTTCTTCCTGTGAGGAGGGTTCTAATGATCTCTAAGGCATGTTCTTTCAACAATACTTATCAATTTAGAATTATGAGAGCAGTGATTATTATGTCACATGGTTCGGGTTTGCATTCGAGTTCGGCAACGATTGAGTTCGATTCAAATTCGAATTTTTCGTTCAGGTTCGCACGAGGTTCTGTATTAAGTTCGACTATATAATAATAATAATAATAATAATAATAATAATAAATCAAAATCAATCAATAAATTTATTTGAATAACTTCACACTCTGGGAAAAGGGACAAGCAACGTCTAGAAATTGAATTCAGGAAATTGCAGAGAATACAACTCTGAGCTGAAGTTGGCTTGTGAAAATCTATCGAAAACCATGGTAAATAAAGACAAACCAGTGGCCACTGGTGGGAAGCAAAACAAGAGAAAACCATGTACTGCCCATAGTTTTTCTCATAAACCTTAAAACACCTGACAAAAACTGCCCCCTTTTTTTTTTTAAATATAAAATTTGACTTCAGATTCGTCTTTAGGTTCGCCTTCAGGTTTGAATCTGTTCAAATTCGGCGAACCCTACACTCCTCCTTTCTTCTTGTGAACAGGATTCTAGACTAAAGCAAAATTAGGAGGGGATTCAATTACCTCCCGTTCGCTGGGTGCGTTAAGAAAACTCACAATCTAGGACACCAACAAATTCAAATACATCTCATTTTCCTATAGATATCCTATACTCACAGTCCAAGTGTTGAAGTGCTGTCAGATGGACATTGGTTTCAGCAACATATCGGTCTCAGTCACGCTCTTGAATCTGCGGAAGCTATGTCTCCTCCCACCAATCATGCCAACTATTCTGCTCAAAAAGAGTAGCCAATGTTCTCTCTGTCATGTCATGTTTACTTTTTAAGCTATGAAGCTATGTCTCCTCCCACCCCTCATTCTAACTATTCTGCTCTCAGAGACTAGCTAATGTTCTCTCTGTCACGTTATGTTTATTTTTTATTTTTTATTTTACTTTGTCGTTGAATTGATTTTATTTTCCTGATTGTCTTAAAAGGTCTTTAATTTTTCGATGGAAGGGTGTATTTGATGCATGCTTTCTGCTCTCAGAGACTAGCCAATGTTCTCTCTGTCACGTTATGTTTATTTTTTATTTTTTATTTTACATTGTCGTTGAATTGATTTTATTTTCCTGATTGTCTTAAAAGGTCTTTTATTTTTTGAGATGGAAGGGTGTATTTGGTGCATGCTCTCTGTATCCAATGTTAATCTCTCCATAATGTATGTATATGTATATGGGCCAGCTATGTATATGGACCACCAAAAGTAGATGCATAAATAAATTTCTATAATAATAAGGATATGTACTTTGTAAATTTAAATTTTATACGTTATATAAATTTAAATTTTAAATAATATTTTTAATTAAAACAATTTACATATATGTATAATTTTATTTTATTATATTAGTATTTAAATTAAAATATAAATATTATTTTTCTTGGAATTTCTTATATACCACATTTTCTATCAAAACTCTATGAATAGTTTCTATCTATAATTTTCATTTAATCTACTTTGTATCTTTATTTAATATAGTTTCATGTCTTGTTCATCCAATGATCTTTTAAGATGTTAATCTCTCAGTAGAGTGTATATTAATAGATGACACAAATGGTGGATGCATAAATAAATTTCCATAACAATAAAGGATGAATATGGATTTTTATGCCATAAGGATTTTCTTTTTGAAAAAAATCCCCGAGTTGTCACGGTGTGCCTGTATGCACCATGAGATCAAATGTTAGAGTATTGAAATGTTTGAGTCCATTCATCCACCCCTCCTTCATTTAAGTTAACTATCTAACTAGCTCTCTAACTTCTACAAATATCTCTCCCCTAGAGATGATATACAATCTCTAATGCCATAATAGCAATAGGAAGCTATGGATTCATCCCTTTGAGTTGTTGAAGGTCTCTATTAGGATCCTAAGAATGAGACTGAGCCAGAGCCAAAATCTATGTGATCCTTTTTAAGGTGGTGCTGGTAGTAGGAATGACTGCTCAGGTGAGACTCATAAGCAGAAATTTACCCAAAAAACATGCAAGCATTATCCGACAACGATCATCAAACTACGGGTTTGATACAACTCTAGATAATCCAGATCTGGGTCCTTTCCCGCTTAAGGTGGCTAGAGACGTGATTATATATGGTGACAATCCTTATAAGGTTCTATAATGTGCCTCAAGGGCTTAAACATCCATCGACAGATGCTCTGATGGGAAGCCCAACATTGAGTTCTTGATGAGTTTGCATATATTGGAAGAAATTCATTGCATTTTGGGATAATTTGAAAAGGCTATTCGTGTATTGGAACTCTCCATCAGAGTCCCTATGATGGATGACGAGCCTGAATATGCTATTGTAGTATTTGCAAGTAATATGCGGGTGGGTGACACCAATGCCATGTTCGGAAGGATTGGGGATTCATTGAATTGTTATCACTAGAGGATGGAGATTCAGAGAGAGGTGTTGGGAGACATGGATTTGAGGGTTGGAGAAACTTGCAAGTATGTGGCATAGAACCATGTGTAGAAAATTCAGTTTCCAGAGGCTGAGAAGTTCTGCCAATGTTCTCAGGAGATCCATAAGATGCATGGTTGTCTGGCGTCTGTAAAACAAATTCCTAACAAGAGGCTAATGGCACTTATCTGCGAAGAGAAAGGGGATTATGAAGAAGCCCTAGAGAATTTAGTGCTCGAAAGCATGGCATTGATGTCTCATGGCTTGGATGTTGAAGTGGCCTCTGTGGATTGCAGCATTGGGGACACATATCTAGCAACAAGAAAGGATGATGTATTTTTTTCACCTATCAGAAGGCTGTCATCATGCTCATGTCTGCGAAGGGAGAGAACCATCCTAGTGTTGTTTCAATTGATGTTCACCTTGCATATGTATGTAATAAGACATGGAAATTGAGGGAGGCTAGAGCATTTTGTGAGAGTGTTATAAGGATTTATGAGAAGCCCAGCTCGGGAACCCCCTACCTGATATTGTAAGCATGTTGAATGAGATAGTTGTGATATATGAGGTCATGAACGAGCCTGAACAGACTTTGGGTCTTCTTCATAAGGCATTCAAAGCCTTGCATGATACTCTTTATCATCATAGTATGGCAGCAGGCATTGAAGCATAGACGGGTGTTGTATATTCTCTTTTGGGGAAGCATGTTGTGGCATGAGATTTATTAAGGAATGCCATTACAAAATTGAGGGTCGGTGGGGAGGTGAGATATGTCTTCTTTGGCATTGTTTTGAACCAATTGGGTTTGGCTTGTGTGTAGTGCTATGCCATAAATGAAGTTATATATTTTTTTGAAGAATCAAGTTTTATTTTGAAAGAAATCTAAGGTCCCTATCATCCAAATAATTTTGCAGTCTGTAGCAATCTGGATGGAATGTATGATGCAATGGGAAGGTGAATAAATTTAAACTTTTTATTAAATTGTCTCCATGGTGGTATTTGTAGTTTGATTTTGATTATGATTTCATTGCTTCAACATAAATCCAAGATTTTTAGGCATTCAAATTCTCATGGTGGCTTGGGAGGTCTGCACAAGTTTCTTAGGAATTTTGAATCATTTTCGATGATTTCACTCATACAAAGGGGTTGAACAATAAAAAATCATTGATGGTTGTTTTAGTATATGAATGTATTTTTAAGCCCTTAATATTCTCAGTCAACCCATTATTTTTAAGTGGACACAATTTTTTGGTGGGTCAACAAAACAGGTCCATTAGTTTGCCTCTGCATACTGTGAAGTTCTCCAAGTTTTCAATGAATCCATTATACTAAGATATTTTCCCTGTGTTTTTTCTTTTCAAGTGGTCTTGTCATCATCACTTTACCTCAAATCAGTTCTTCACACTCACAAAATATTCCATGTACTAATGATAAAAATTTGAGTGGAAGGTTCACCATTATATTTTATATTAATGTGGTTTCTCTATATATATTTTTCATTTTCAAAATTCATAAGGATTTTGTACTAAATTATACTTTTATATTTCATTCCTCTATAAATTTATTTCTTAAATTAATAACCTTATCTCATGTGTAGGTTGGATGATGCAATTGGTGTATTGGATCATGTGGTAGGAATTAGAGAAAACAAAATTGAGACAAAAAACACAGATGTAGAGGTTGTGAAATAGAGGTTGACAAAGATCATGAAAGAATATGGCAAGGGTAAAAGTTGGAAGGAAAAAATCCCTTCAAAGCATACGAAGTTCCAAAAATAAGAAAAAATAAGACACTAGGGCATGAAACATAGGATGATAACCCATAAGATCATGTACTGTATCGAAATTGATTAAATCAAAAGATATCTCAACATTGTTCATTTGTGGCAGATTGTTGTAGGACCTTGAAGAGTCTAATAAAGGACATTTCTCCTTCATTTAAGAGAACTACCTAACTAACTCTCTAACCTCTATGAATCTCTCTTCCCCTCGATATGATATACAACCTCTTATACCAAAATAGCAATAGACAGCCATGTATTCATCCCTTTGATTTGTTGCAAGACTCTATTGCGATCTTGAGACCGAGAATGAGCGAGAGGCAAAAGTTGTTTAATCCTATTATAGGCGGTGCTAGTAGTAGCAACGATGGTTTAGGTGAGACTGAGAAGAAAACATTTACCTAGAAAACATGCAGGTGTTATCCCACAAGGATCATTAGACTATGGGTCTGATACAACTATTAATAATCTAGATCTGGGTCCTTTTCTACTTAAGGTTGCCAAAGACCTGATTGTATCTGGTGCGATGAATTAAAATCCAAGAGCACCCAAACTATTTAAGGATTATATACATTTTGCAAGAGATTATCGAAGACAATTGTCATAATTATATAGTTAACGTATATAACTACGATGTTTATATATACAACCACAGACCAACCTATTCATTAAATCAAAATTGGAAGAAAACTAGAGAATTTTCCTTAAACCCTTCTCAAAAAAATAAAAAAAAAGTGAGTCTTGTTGTTCGATAACATACTCAGATTCAACACTAAGTCTTAAACAAAAACAAATTATTCATTATGTACACAGTAAGGCCCTCGAAGGGCTATAAACACTTTTGGTGAATAAGAGCGTAATAGCTCGTATGAAAAACTGACAGAATAACATTTAACTTGACAAATAAAGAGCAGTCCTATTTAGGACGAGACTGTGAGATATCTCCGATGAGATACTCCCAGAGGTTCTCCTAATACCTAGAAAACAAAAGATGGGTGAAAAGGGAGGGAGAACTGGAGTTTTCTGACCTGCTTGGCCTGGCATTTATATGCGGTTTATAATGTTTTTGACTGATTTTAATAAAAGAGCAACGAAGGGAAGTGGAAAGTGATATCACATTCGGCCTTGGAATGAGAGAGAGTTAACAAAGATCGCAAGAGATTTGCGATTTGTGATGGAGTGAGGTATGACAAGCAGGTGTTTTGAGGAGAAAGGGGTAGAGGTCTAATTTTAATGGTTTTCAATTGTTTTGTGTTAGAAAGGGTAAGGCAACTATGAGTGATAAGTCTTGAAGGAAAGAGGGAAATGGTGTGACGTATGAAAAGGTTGATATCTGCGATATGTGATATGCAATATCACAATTGGCGAAAGAGCGGTAAGTATTAAAAAGAACATAATGAAAACTATGGTCGGTGACGAGCGAAGTACGGTAGCGGGGATTTCAAGGAGGAAAGGTGGAGGTCTAATACTAATGATTTTCAAGCGTTTTCGGAATGAAAGGGGCAATGGATGCAAATAAGAGAAAAAGGATGGAAATGGAGGCATAAAATCAGTGCTCAGGTGTGAGAAGAACGCTGAGAAAGGAAGCAGGAAGGCTTGATGATATTCTTGGGAATTTTAATGCTTATTACTACAAACAAAGTTCCAGATTCATGTACAAAAAATACAGGAAACATGTGACAAAACAGTGAACATAAAGCAATTTTTTGTCTTATGGGAAGGTTCGCCCTCCTCGAGCTCTATTGACAGAGATGAGAAGGGGGTCTCGATCCATAAATTTCCTTGGTTTTTATCCTCTATTCTATCACTCACAAGAAAATGAAAAACTGCAGCAGCACACTGAAAGAAAAAAAACTAAGTAGCGATGAAACTATGAGAAGCATAACTAATTGAATGACATAAAGAAAACTAGCTTAATGGCAGAAAGGAAAATATAGTAATAGTAGAGAGGCTGAGGCACATGGATTGGCCCCTAACCCTAGCTCTCTAAAACTTAAATTAGTCGAATGAAATCAGTCTACTCATTTCATAAAATAATAACCTCATACATCTCTGAAAGTTTGATCAATGAGTAAAATAATAAAAATGTCAATAGATTGAAACAAAGTTTCAAATAGAATCAATTAACTGACTAACTAAACCCTTCCTAGCTTTAGCTCTACTCTATTTATTCTATAGGGAATCTACCAATAGGTCCCTAGAAAATAGTGATTGAGTCCACTTGACTCCAAGTAAATGAAGATTGAGTGCTTGGCTGCCTCTGGAATTTGAACTACTGGAGAGAATCCTTGGGGATCTTTGGTTGCCTTTGGAATTAAAATTGCTAGAGAGAATATTTGGGATCCTTTGGCTGCCTTTCAGAGTTAAGGAGGGTGGAAAATCCTCCAATAATTTATCCTTGTTGTATCCTCCAAGTCTTTATGATAAAATCCTTATAAAAATTCTTAATAAATCATGATTTTCTGCACTCAACCTCATATTAGGCATTGAGAGTATGTTAGCCTTACACTAGCATCATAAAACCAAATAATAATAAAAATTCAAGAAGAAGAGATCTAAGAAGGCAAAAAGGTGACCATTAACCCCTCCAAATATGTCTAATGATGAATCTCATCATCAACCCCCTACTGAATGATTACTCATCCTCTGAGCAACTAATCCTCCTCTTGCATTTCCTTCAAGGATTTTATAGCCCCCCTTATTTCCTGAGGATGAAGTGTGGGAGTATCCCCAAGGGGGTAAAAACCATTATTCTTTTCTTCATTCCTCCATTCTCTATCTTGTCCATCTGTGCCCTTTTCATCATTCAACCCCAGCAACAAAGGTGGGTTGAGCTTTAGTACCAACCATTAGATCTCTTTGGCCTGCATGGCCCTCTTGTATAATGGTGCCCTTTCTAATGCACCCCTCAGTATTTTCGGAGTATGGTACTCCCTGTTCTTGAGGCTGTGAGGGAGGTTGTTCCATCTCCTCTGGCTAGCAATAATGCACTCATCTTCTATCTACCTAGAAACATCATCAAAGTGGCATATCGTATGGGTTTGAGCATGAAGGTAGCTTTCAACCAGTGTGGTGTCCCTTTCAATCTCTTGACGGTTAAGGATGACTTCTCTTGGGCTGAACAATTCTATTATGATATATAAGGATTCTCTGCTTCTTCTTCCCGTGACTCTCCATATTTATTTTACTCTAGTGTCCCCATTCATCATCCAAGATATTAAATCCATCAATTACATATCCCCCATTGTAGGATTGGGGTCCCAAGTATCAAGATTTATCAGAACAAGGTTATGCACATAAAACTCTGCCATATTTTCCTGATTAGCCATGTTATATTGCTTGTATAAAGTCATGATCTGCCTACAATCTTGGAAAGGTGGTGATCCATGGGAGGCTAGAGTTTTGATTTGAAATAAGAGCCATTTCTCCTTGAGTTACAAAGCATATGAGTCAGAAGGGAATTTGTGATAAAGGGCTTCTATGCATAAGTCTGCCATGGTGGCTACTTGCTCCCCTTTTTGCTGCAATTTCTCCTTCAGCGCTGCATTCTCTGTTGGCGCCTTCTGCAGTTTCTCCTTCAAAAATATTTCTTCGATTCTTTCCTCCTCCCCTGAAGATTCTTCAATGATAATCAGGCTCATGGGAGGAGTTTCTGGCTCTCTCTAACTCTTGTGAGCTATGAAATACATAGAGGTCTGTATTTCTCTCTTTGTGCTCAGAGGAGCTATGGTGACAACTACCTCTTTGTATTGAGAGGATGTGGTGCTATGTTGTGAGTAAGTTTTTTTCCCATTTTTTTGTGTCTTTATGAATTTTATGGCCATCTCTTCAGTTTTTCCTTGGCCCTTTGTCTCTTCCTCTCCTTCTTCTGGTTCTTCTTCTGGTTCTTCCTCTTCTACTGGTTCTTCTTCTGGTTCCTCTTCTTCTTTTGGTTCTTCTTCGTCTTCTCTAATGCTAGAAGTGGAATCCTGCCTTGTTTGGGTTGCTATAAGAGCTTCCCTACTCATATCCATGAGAGACGACTAGGCCATGTGTAGGGTGACGTTGTTCTGTTGTTTTTGTTGTGCATTGTTCAAATACACAACCCACTCTCGTTACTATTGTGTTGTGGCTCGCTTCGGTCTCTTTCCCTAAAAAATTCTCAATTTACTGGTTTGGATGAGATGGGATCTCCTTTTATTAGATTGCGCCACTAATTTGGGAGTGCTTATGTAACTTAGCTCAGCTCCAGTTTTTGTTGTAGACAATTTCTTCTTTCTCCCTATTAATTCATGATGGACTGCATTTTTCCTCCCCTCATTCTCCTCTACTCCACTTGATTTAAATTATTTTCTTTTGCATGCTCAGGTGGCGTGACTTTGCAGTTCTCCCTAGTCATACTTCATGATGGTGGCCAAGCTAATTGGCCACCTTTCTGCCCCTTAAACTCTAAGTCTACAAATTTAATTATTTTTGGCTATTATGGATTCATAGTGAGGGGTGAGAATCTATACCTGAGTTTACCTGTCATTTCCAAGGCATTTGCAGGAGATGGATTGAGGAGGAAAGCCTTTTAGATGTTTTTTTCTTCACTATTTTTTTTTCTCGGAATGAGCAGCTCTCTGAGTGAGCTACTGATATTTCCTTTATGTTCCTTCCCGTTGTGGATTTTGTGTGGGGGGTGCTCTGGATTCCATGGGTGGCACTCTCGTCTTTCCTAGGGTCTGATTCATGAGCTCCTCCCTTTTCTTTCTTGTTGTTCAAGAATATATGTCTGTGATGTAGGAATTCCCTCATGTCTATAGCAGACTGTGTTTTTCTCTCCTTACTACATTTTTCTCAGGAATGGAGGAATGTGGTGCATGGAGGTGATAAACAAAGTTGTAAAAATGAATGGAGTGAATGATGGGAATGGGTGGTAAGAGATAAGAAAGGAAAAGAAGAAGAATGCTTCCATGTGTTTCCAAAAACCATTAACAACCTATAAAACAACAAAAATAGAAAACATAGAGATGTAGATGTAATTTTTTTTTCTTTTATCTTTTATCTTTTTTCATTGAAAGTAGGTGGGTTGCTTCCATGGAGGTTTTCAACCCACAGAATTTCCTTGGGCGCCTCAGATAGGTTTTCACCCATGGATCTTTATTCTATTTCCTTTTTCTCATTTCTCTCTTCCTTTTATTTAGGAAGTGAGCTGCTGCCATCGAGGTTTTCAATGCACAAGCTTGCCTTGGGTGCCTCAGAGAGGTTTTCACCCATGGATTTTTATTTATTTATTTATTTATTTTTATTTTTTTCAGGAGGTGTGGGAAAATATGGAGTTTCCCATATTTTCCCATCACATACACCTCTCTTCTTATTAAATTTATGAACTCTACCTTTCAGAAAGGCTTCTTGTAAATTTTAAGTCTGTGACCATTGACAAGCAAGGGGATTCCTTGCTCATCTATGGCTTTGATTTGAACTGTGCCATTATCGAAACATTTTTCCACTATGTAAGGTCCCAACCATCTTTTCATCAGCTTGCCTTTGAAATATTTAAATCTTGAATCATACAACAACGCCCAATATCCTTCTTGCAAGGTCTTTTATTTGATGTTCTTGTCATGTCAAACCTTCCTTTGTAGCTGAACTACTTCCGTGTGAAGAACCGTTTGAATTCTGAGCTCATCCAATCCATTTAGTTGCAGAAACATCCCTTTTTGGGCATTTTATAGATCTATATTTAATTCAGTTACCAGTCTTAAAGTATTGAACTCAAACTCAATTGAAAGTAAAGCCTTCTAACCATAGACTAGTTCATATGGAGTTAATCTTTTTGTTGTCTTCCAAGTAAGTTGTAGGCCCAAGTAGCTTATACCAATCTGTCTGCCCAATTTTTTTTACTGTTGATCACAACCTTAATGAGGATGCTCTCCAATGCTTTGTTATTTACTTTTACTTGGCCATTCACCTGAGGGTGATAGGAAGTAGAAGTTTTATGTTGAATCTTGTGCTTAAAAGATTCCCAATGAGGTGAGAGGTGAATTGGGCTCCCTGATCAGTGAATATTTCTCTAGGGTATCCAAACTTGCAAAACACATTCTCCCTCAGAAATTATGCTACTTTATCCTTGGTTTCTACCTGCACTGCTTTTGTTTCAGCCCACTTTGTTAGGTAATCAACATAGACTATGATATACTTCTTTTGTTTGGATGGTGGATTGATAGGTCCAACAAAGTCCATGCCCCACTTGTCAAATGGCTCAAGAGCCACCTAAGGGTGCAAAGGCATTTCATCCCTTTGCATGGGTTTCCCCATCATTTGGCACTAGTCACACATGCTAGTGTATCTTTTGGAATCTTGGTGAAAGGTAGGCCAATAGTATCCTACCTACATAACTTTGTAAGAAATTTACTTTGCAGAAAAGTGGCCTCCACATGGGCCGTCATGACATGCTAATAGGATATCAAAAAATTATTCGTCTCTCATACATCTTCTTAGGATTTGATCAGGGCCTAGCTTGAAAAGGTTTCCCCCAATGTATGTGAAAGGGGCACTTTTTTCTCATGATTATGCTTTTCTCCCTGAATGAAAAATTAGGAGGGAGTCTCCTGGAAACCAAGTAGTTGGATATATTAGAAAACCATGGTGAGAGTGTTGATATAGAAAATAGATGCTCATCGGGTAGCTGTTCATCCACCATTCCTTCTTCACCTACAAGGAGAGCTAACCTAGACAAAAATTTTGCAACAACATTCTCCTTTCCAGGTTTATCAATAATTGTCAAATCAAATTGCTGCAAAAGTAACAACCATCTAATTATCCTAGCATTAACATCTAGTTTTTTAATTAAATATTTGATGCATGCATGGTTGGCGTGAAAAAAGGTTTGATATCCAGATACATAATGTCTAAATTTTTTCAAAGTATGGACAATGACTAACATCTCCTTCTCAATAACAGTATAATTTGGCTTAGCCTTGGACAAGTTCTTGCTGACAAAATACGTGGCATAAGGTATTTTTTCCTCTAATTGTCCTAATGCTGCCCCTATAGCTTTTTCAGATCCATCAGTGTGGATGTGGAAAAGGAAGAGTTCAATTTGGACCTCGGAGGATGGGGGTAGTAGTCAACTTTTCCTTTATGAGCTCGAAAGCTTCTTTACAAGGACCAGACCAACTAAACTCAGAAACTTTGGCCAATAACCCAAATAATGGTGAAGCCATCTTGTTTAAATATTTGATTAACCTTCTATAGTAACCCGCTAAGCCTAAGAAAATCCTAAAATATTTCTTCTTTTGAGGAGCAGGTACCCTTTTTATGATGGGGATTTTATTTGGGTCTACATGTATTCTTTCTTGGGATATGGAGTTTCCTAACAAAACCCCTGATTTCTTCAAGAATTCACACTTTTATGGGCTCAAGGAGAGATGCATCCCAATGCACCTTCTTAGTACTTTACCAAAATTAAAGAGATCTTCCTGGAAGTCATCCCCATATGGTGTGAAATCATCCATGTAGATTTCGACAGAGTCATGGAATAACTCAAAAAAATATTCTCAATCCAACTCTTTGGAAGGTAGTTGGGGCAATGGACAACCCAAAGGGTAGGAATCTATAAGAAAAGGTACCCCAAGGGTAGGTTAAAGTAGTCTTATCCTAGTCTTTAGGGCTGATTGTACCCACTGAACACATCTAAGAAGGAAAAGAACTTCTCCCCTGCATGGCCATCTAGGAATTGGTCTATAAAAGGAAAAGGGAAATTGTCTTTCTTGGTGTCTTTGTTAAGTTCTCGAGAATCAACACAAATTCACCACTTCCCATTCTTCTTTGGGACTAAGAAAAGAGGAGATACCCACTCATTGTCACATATATGATATATGAACCCTGCATCTAATAGTTTCTGCAACTCTTCTTTGACTATGTCCTTCAGAGCTGGGTTCATCCTTCTTTGGGGTTGTCTCATGGGATTTTCATCCTTCTTTGATGTAAATGTGATGTTTTCAAACTGAAGGATTCACCCCTTTCATGTATTTGTAATGCCAAGAAAATACATCTAGATTCTCTTTCAAAAGCTCGCACAACTGCTTCTCTTCTTCATTTGAGAGGTTTGGGTTGATTTTCAGAGATATGGATGGGCCAAACTCAATAGCCTTAGGGGATTCAGAGGTTGACTCAACTGAGTGCACTTCCATCCAAGGTTGGCTTTCAGACTCTTTGACTAATGTTTCGAGAAGAATGTTAGTGGAGGACTTGTTTTGAATGAAATGGTCGATGAATTCATCTTCATCAAGATACCCCCCTCTAATAATTGCATCTATGGTACACATAGGGGTCATGTAATATAACTCATATTCTTCATCCTCCAACCATATAGGGAGATCATTATCAATGGAAGGCTGGGTTGGAGGATATAACACTAGTTTTTTAGGCAAAGGCCCAATTTTGATAGTCATGTTTCCGGCCTGATGGCTAATATAAGCATCTACAGTGGCTAACCAAGGTCTCCCTAAGATGAGGGGATAACCATTGAACTTGGTTCTTGGTTGCAAGACCAGGAAATCTATAGGATACTTCCAAGAGTCAATGGTAACCATAAAATCCTCAGCAATTGCTTCCGGAGTTACTTTGAATCTATCTGCAAGTTGCAGAATTCTTGTGGTTTTCCTCAAAGTCCCTTGGAGATTAAGTTTCAACAAATTTTCCCTGGTCATGACATTGGTAGTAGCTGCTAGATCAATTCGAGTGTTGGCAGAATATGACACCATTTACATGCACACCAACAACTGGACTACCAGGGTCCAGGTACTTTGGAAATATCACCCTTTTCAGCATTACGTTAGATAATTGTCCTATCACATTGATGGTGTGGGTATCTTTCTTCCTTCTCCCAGGTTTCTTGAAGAATTTCTCTTTGATGAGATTATTTTAGATAGGGAAATCCTTAATGGCCTAGATAAGTGGTATCTTTACACACAAATTTTTCAATTCTCCCGAGAGTTCAGTCTCCTCAGGGGTGTGCTGACTAGGGTGGATCAAGCGCTCAGGAAAACAAGGTTGTTGGACCTGAGTGTTACCTTCTTCCTTTCCTCCTCAACCTCCACAGGTAGGGATGAAGGATGGTTGTCTCGGAGTACTCTTCTCGACCTAATATTAACCTCATGTATCTCCATAGCATAAGCTGGATAGGATGTTTCTCCAATGGGAGCCAACATCCCAAAGGAAAATATGGTCACTATTTTGGTTGTTATTTATCTATGTTTTGGGTCTGAACTGAGCACGAAGGGATGCTGCATGCCCTGAGGTAACTATGGATACCTATATGTGGATGCTTTAGGGATGTCTTCCCTGTGTTATGATGTTGTAACCCTATTCCTTATTTGCAGACTTGGATGTATTACTGTAGAGGAGTTTTGTGAGGAATGTTGTCCTTAAAAGGCTGAAACATGGTGCCATATAAAGCAATGAAGGAAGGAGGATCTTATGGAAGGAAAGTCACATTCTTTTAGATGACTATTGGAGTAGTTTTAGCGTTGTGACATATTTTGTGGGTTCCCTAACCAGTCAAGAGCTACAACACCGTGCACGACTAGAGGTATCTTGATGAGATACTGTTGATTTGATGCTAGTTTGGGTGATGTCCTTGTGTGGAAAAGTTTCAACCTGTGGGTTCCATTTGGAGGAATTTTCGTGGATTTCAAAATTCCATCCTAGGAGTAGAACTTCTACGGAAGTTTTAGGAATCGTGATGCATTGAAGAAGAGGGTAGAATTGGGGTGAGGTGGTGAAGAAGTGCAGTGTGTTTTAAAAGATTAATTTTGAAGCCGAAAAAGGAAATTTGAAAAAGAAATTGAAGTTATGTAACCTAGGAGTAGGTGCACTATCATGGTTTTAAAAAAAAACAACTATTTCATTCCATTCTATGTTTTGTATGGGTATTCCTTACACCATTTCAATGACTAATTTCAAGCACTGTACATTGCCTTTAGAGTAGCTCTAGAGGACACTTCCCGTAATTCCTGTACATGGTTTTCATTTTTGACAGTTTTGTGATACACACTAGTGTTTAGTCCATGACTTTGTTATTTTGGTAAAAAAATATTTATATCACAATACAGATTAAATGGATTGGTGCTTTGTTTCCTAAATAAAATCTAGATATTAATGTATATGTTTATCATTATATTTTTATATATTTATTAAGAATTGGTTTACAACCATTAATTATATAAAGTTAAAACTTAAGTATTACAACAGTTCTGACTTGAGACTTTTCTCTATCCATTTCCTTCGCTTTAAAATCGATTTTGTATTTTTGTACTGGCAATTTTGGTTTTGGTTGTTAGTAATCTACATTCGTTTATCATACTTCGAATAAAATCATTATCACATTTAACTCAGTTTGCTTTCTTTGGTACTTCTGCTAAAACACTTCTCGTCGTTCCACTTTGATTGTTTAGTAAACTCAGTGACCTGTTGATTGTTTTATGTTGCAGTTATGGACGAATTGTCACGTGCTTGCTTCAACTCTTCTGTCATGAAATGTGATTTCATAGAAATAATGGTACTTCAAACTATTTGAAAATTTTACAAGTTATGTTCACACCATGGTTGGTGCCATCTATTCGACTGTTAAGACAGTTGTAGAGAACTGCCAATGGATATTTATGGTTAGATATTTAAAAAATCAATAGTACTATTTATATTAGCTGAAAATGAATGCTTCTATTTTGGCGAGATGGTATGATATAATACTCGTTCTAAGAAATTGTTTATTGCTATGACGCATTCTTTGGTGTGCTATAAATAATTAGAGTTAAAAATTCAAATTCCTACGGTCAGTTATGTTTATTCTTAAATAGATTTAGAGAATTTTCGTTGGAAAATTTTGAAGTAGGTAAATATTTGTATTAAGAAATTCCATATCAAGAATTTTTTGTGTTCTATATATGTGAGGAAATTACGACTACATCTTTTTTTTTGCGATGTTGTGTAGTATGAGTTTCAGAATTAAAAAGACAAATTTCTATTCTCAGTTGTGTGTTTTCTTAGAATTTTTTGTTCATTGTTTTTGGGTTTGGTTTTTCTCTTGGTGTGATCAAGTTTAGCTTAACCTAAATTACCCAACGCCCGTGAGATAATTGTGGGATAGTTTATCATTTTTGGTTCTTAATTGGTTTTAAAAGTTTCACAACTATGAATATAGGCTTGGTTTGGTTTTTTTTTTTTTAAATAGACTGAGTGTGACAGTTGTATTGGATGGAAGAATATCTACTAGATAGACCAACGATCTAAGAATATCGTCTTGATAAACAAATGACTTAGATGACATATCGTTATGATTAGTTGATAATAAGCTTTATATCGAAAAAGGACTTGCCAAATTAATCTAGAAAGGAATTTGATGTTAGCTAAATTTTTGTTGATAAACTTTTTAGAGGGCTTGTTTCTTAATGATTTCTAAAGCATGTTCCTTCAGCAATACTTATCAATTTAGAATTAGGAAAGCATTTATAAATTTAGAATTAGGAGAGCATTGATTGTCCACACTCCTCCTTTCTTCTTGTGAGGAGGGTTCTAGACTAAAGCAGAATTAAGAGGGGATTCAATTACCTCATGTTCGCTAGGTGCGTTGAGAAAACTCACAATCTAGGACTCTAAAAAATTCAAATGCATCTCATTTTCCTATAGATATCATAAACTCCCAGTCCAAGTGTTGAAGTGTTGTTATATGGACATTGGCTTCAGCAGCATATCAGGTTGTCAGATGGATATGGGCTTCAACAACATATCAGGCTTTCTCTTGAAGCTGGAGAAGCTATGTCTCCTCCCACCCCTCATGCCAACTATTCTAATCTCACAGAGTAACCAATGTTCTCTTTTTCATGTCATGTTTACATATTTTTTTTAATTGAAAAATCACAATCTAGGACACCAACAAATTCAAATACATCTCATTTACTTATAGATATCTTAAACTCATAGTCAGATGGAGATTGACTTCAGCAACATATCATGCTCACTCTTGAATTTGTAGAAGTTATGTCTCCTCCCACCCCTCATGCTAACTATTCTGCTATCACCGAGTAGCCAATGTTCTCTCTGTCATGTCATGTTACTTTTTTTTTCTTTGTCATTAAATTGATTTTATTTTCCTGATTGTCTTACAAAGTTATTTTATTATTCCCTGTTACCACGACATGGGACTATAGTAAACGACTGGTGTCTCTTTATCATTAATTTCTTTAGTTTCTCAATTTTTTTTATTAGTATGTGCAACCTAATTTTACTAAAGAATAATTTTATGAGAAATCGTGGTTTCTTCCTCTTCCCAAGGCGAACTATAAGTTATTTTTTATTTTGCTAATGGCATATCAGCTTACGTAGACTAATCCTAGCATTAGTCTGGTAATATAAAATGCTAACTCATTTGTGAAGGCCGACTAACTCATTTGTGAAGGACCTGCAAGCAAAGTTAAGGTTAATAGTTGGTGGATGCATGTGGACACTGTGATGCATGTGCCCAGCCGTGTCGCTGCGTGGTGCTTCAGTTTAACTCAAAATCAATGATGATTTCTGCAACTCGATTTCTATTTGATTTCTCTACAACTTGATCGATGATACAGCCACAACCCAATTATATCTACAGCTTCAGCCCCTGTTTCTGTAACTGTATCTATAGCCACAACCCTTGTTTTTGCAACTCGATTTCTATTCGATTTCTCTGCAACTCGATTTATATTTCTATTTGATTTCTCTGCAACTCGATTTTTGTATGATTTTTGTCTATTATGCTTCTGCACCTCGATTTCTATCTGATTTCTATTTGTTATGCTTCTGCAACTCGATTGATCTATATTAAACTCAATTTATGTCCGATGCTTTTTTTTTATGCTTCCGCAACTCCATTTTTCGGTCTGTTAGGGGGACTCTTTAACCGGGGTGAATAGAAAACGGGGCATAAGCAAGCCAATGGATACGAATTAGAAGGAAAAATTCAATTCTAGAGAACAAATCTTACCTTCTGCCCCTTTTGCTTGGATTTTGAGGAGAGCTTGTTCTAGATTGCATCTGGTTCGCTAGTTACTTGAGCACACCTTTCATTGGCGAGCTACTTTCAAACTATATCTGGCTCGATCTACTCATCGGCTCGGCGTTGGCCCCTGAAACACTACTCTCATGCACTGCCGCTAAACTGAGCTTGGAGCTACCAATAGAAAGTAACTGTATTAGAAATTTTCCAGCCAGCAATATCAAGCCAGCTATCCCCAACAAGCGATCCTCATCAATCCCAAGTAAGTATAATCAAGCATGGTTGCAGCAATAGGTTGAAACATTGTAAAAAGCCATTCTTATTAAAGGAAAATGTCACTTTCAATTGCTGTTGGGGCATCATATAAGAATATTCGAAATATTACTCCACTTTGGTTTTCATGGATAGAGCCTCTACGATACTACCACTTATCAAATGGCGCTCCACCATTTCCATGTGCACACATCCAGTAAGGACAATCTCATTGCCAAAGTAATAGGAAAACAAACCCAAGCTTGCTTGGGCCACCGGTTTTTTGTGGCTGTCATGTGATGCTTGAAGTTAAGAGTTTTGTTGCTGAGAGTGTATGCTGGCTGAAGAAGCTCTCTGTTGGTTGTACGGGCGAAGCTGGTGAGGTAGGAAGCCATATCGTTGTAAGGAATAGAATGGCCGATACGCAGTGTGACTGGTTGCTGAAGGACTTGTGGTGATGTTGGTCTAAATTACAAACGAGGAAGTGCGATCTTCCACGTCCAGCTGAGACCCCGACAGCCCTTCCCAGACCTGCATTGAAGTTTCAGATTTGGTGGCAGCCCAATTTGAGACTCCTGGGACATGAACAGAGGCATTTTTGAAAACCATGTATCATAAGAGATCCACTACGTCCCTTCATAATTTCATAGGCAAAAGGCGGGCATGAAGGGGAAACAGAGAATCTGTCCATAGTCTTTAATTAATTTAACATTTTTCTAGGGGAGGGGATTGCGGGTTGAGCAACATCAAATAAATCGTAGATGGAACCTCTCCAAATCCCACCCTAGCTAGAATTCGCGAAGTTCTCTTCTTTTTTCAGAACAGACTTCATGTTTACTTCCCACGATTAATCACACCCTTAACTGTCCTCTCTGATTTTCTTGTATGAAGGAGCGCTGCAACGATTCGCTTGTATGAAGGAGAGCTACAACAGCTCCGTGGAGAATTCATGGTTGCTGCATAGTACAGAAAAATTCCAGAAATGCAATGTGTCTAGATAAAATTTCCCATGCTCTTCTAGTTACTGCAATATGAGGTTGTTTACCAGCCCAGCTAGCAAGATATATTTCAGGATAAGCATTGTGTGGTGTCCTGCATGCCTTGCATGGTTTTTTAGGAGAATGGAGCATTGCAATGCTGTTTAGGAGAATGGTGCAGTAAAGCACGTGGGCTTCATTTGTGTTCCACATGTCGCATGATCTCAGCGCATCTAGTGTTGTTCCTGTGAATACTGAGTATCGACAAGCCTTGAGGCTTTCACAAAGAATTTTTTTGCAAGATGTTGCTAATTCAGAGGATGTTTTACATCCACATGTGGCCTTCGCAGAAAAAGGTGAGGTGCACAATATGTTTTTTCCCTTTTTTGGGAAGATGTTTTATTGGTTTTCTATGAGCATCTCCTCAAGGATTTCATTCCATACGATCATTATCCCCTTGTATTAATTTCTTTCTTGTAAAAAAATGATTGATAATGTTAGTGCTATTTTGTGTATTAATCTTGAATTGGCAACAATTGTGGGACAAGGGATGGTTTACAGAGTCTTACACACATTAAAAGCTTTGCCGATCTGGAACTTGGCTTTGGAGTGAAAGTCCATCAGTTAATGTAATGGAATCCTCTATCAATATAGTAGTAACATTTCTTAGAGGTGTTTGTTTTCTTTTTGGGTCCCTCTTCCTTTGCGATTGTTTCCTTTGTAATGTCGTTTTAATTGCAAATGTGCTAAAAAATCCTATTCCAACATGTAAGGTTTTTTTATAACCACCATATTTCATTTCCTTAGAAGGTTTGAGCATCTAGAGAAAAGCTTCAAGGACCAAGTGAAATGATTTCTTGCTTTTAATTACTGTTCCAACCTGTAAGGATGTTCAAAATTGCCAGTAAAAGGTTATAACATGGGACTCATTAAATAACAAATTAGTATCTTGTCGATGGTGAGAACACAGACTGCCATATTTTTCTGCACTAAATGTTCGAGGCAACACAAGTTTCTCAATTACAGACTAGTTTTCAATGTAGTATCTATTTTTTTTTTCCTTTCAAAGGCCCAGAAACATCTTGCCTCAGAACAATGGACCTAAGAATCAAGTAAACAACATTAAAATTTAATATTATTTTCAAATATGAAAGTTTTTATCAAAAGACATGTCTATTTTTTTTTCGCGTTAATGATTCTATAGTAACATCTCATATTTTCCATATCTGTGAAGCGAGAAAATAAATTTAGTATTCAGTTTGGGGTTGCATGATAGGTCTTTGCACTATTTGATGTTTTCATTATTTTCCACAGTTTCTTCACCCAGTCAGTGGTTTTCTGTGAGCTTACTACATTGGTTATGTTTGCTTCTTACCTACCATCATTATATGGGTTGTTTGACAGTCATAGGAGGTGTGAGTTCTTTGGCCATTTCTATAGGTGTTTCTCAAAAAATCAAATCAATCAACATCACAATGCCCCTCTACTGGTCCATTTTTCCTTTTTACTATTCTCATATTTTTCCTTTGTACTTTTCTCATACTTACATTTCATACATTTCATGTATACCAGAAATACTTTTACTGTTATATTATATATTTTTAAGATGGACCTAAACCTATTACTCCATTAAGGTAGTTCACTAAGATGGACCTTAACCTATTGCTGCATCAAGGCTGTTCACTACTCTAACTCTGGCTCAAGGCGGGGATTAGCTACCTTGCAGCCATTCTTGTTTCTTTGTGGAATGGTGTATTTGGTGAATGCCTTCTCTATCCAATGTTAATCTCTCCATAATGTATGTATATGTATATGGCCACCTATGTATATGGGCCATCAAAAGTAAATACATAAATAAATTTCCATGATAATAAGAATATTACCATGAATATATACTTTGTAGAAATTTATTTACCACACACACACACACACACACATATCATAAATGAATTTTTGGATTGAAATAGATATCAATTACTATTACCAATACCTACAATGTTGAAGATCCTAATAATTTTTAATATCAATTGAAATATATATATATATAATTTAAATTTTGAATAATGTTTTTAATTAAAATAATTTATACATCTATAATTTTATTTTATTTTATTATTATTTAAATTAAAAAATAAACATTATTTTTCTTGGAATTTCTTATATACCACATTTTCTATCAATACTGTATGAATAGTTTCTAATATAATTTTCATTTAATCTATTTTATATCTTTATTTAATATACTTGCTTCTCTTCTCTACCCAAGGATCTTTTAAGATGTTAATATCTCAGTAAAGTGTATAGTAATAGATGGCAGAAATGGCGGATGAATAAATAAATTTCTATTACAATAACGGATGAATATGGATTTTTACGTCGTCAGGCATTCCTCTTTGAAAAAAACTCCCCAAGCTGCCACAATGTATATGTCTACACCATCAGATCAAATGTTAGATGATGCAAATGTTTGAGGCCATTCATCCACCCCTCCTTCATTTAAGCTAACTACCTAACTAACTCTCTAACCTCTACAAATCTCTCTCTCCCTCTCGATATGATATATAACCTTTATTTCCATAATAGCAATAGAAAGCCATGGATTCATCCCTTGGATTTCGTGTATGTATTTATTATGATCTTAAGAATGAGACTGAGCCAGAGCCAAAATTTGTGTGATCCTCTTTTCGGTGGTGCTAGCAGTAGAAACAACTCCTCAAGTGAGACTAAGAAGTAGAAATTTACCCAGCAAGCATGCAAGTATTATCCCACAAGGATAATTAGACTATGGGTCTGATACAACTATTGATAATCTAGATCTGGGACGTTTCCTACTTAAGGTGGCTAGATACCTCATTATATCTACTGGCAATTCTTATAAGGCTTTGGAATGTGCTTCAAGGACTGCAGAATCCTTCGACATATGCTTTGATGAGAAGACCATCATTGAGTTCATGATGAGTTTTCATATACTGGAATAAATTCTTTGCAATTTGGGATAGTTTGAGTAGGCTATTCCTGTATTGGAATGCTCCATCAGATTCCCTATGATGGAAGACGAGCCTGAATATGCTCTTGCAGCATTTGCAGGCAATATCTAGCTAGGTGACACCTATGCCATGTTGGGAAGGATTGGGGATTAACTGAATTGTTATCACAAGGGTGTGGAGATTCAGAAATAGGTGTTGGGAGACATGGATCTCAGGGTTGGAGAAACTTGTAGGTATGTGGGAGAGGCCCATGTGCAGGAAATGAAGTTTTCAGAGGCTGAGAAGTTTTTCCAACGTGCTCAGGAGATCCATAAGATGCATGGTTGTTTGGATTTTATATAAGAGGTTTCTCACAAGGGGCTAGTGGCACTTATATTCGAAGAGAAAGGGGATTATGAAGAATCCCTTTAGAATTTAGTGTTGGAAAGAATGGAATTGGTGTCTCATGAATTGAATGTTGAAGTGGCCTCTATGGATTGCAACATTAGTGACACATATCAAGCAGTGAAAAAGCATGATGAATTTGTGTTCACCTATCACAAGGCTCATATTGTACTCAAGTTTTCAAAGGGAAAGAACCATCTGAGTGTTTTTGCAGTTTATGTTTGCCTTGCATATGTATACAATAATAATTGGAAATTGAGGGAGGCTAGAGAATTTTGTGAGAGTGTTCTAAGGATTTATGAGAAGCCCAGATTGGTAATCCCTCTACCTGATATTGTGAGCAGGTTGAATGATATTTTTGTGATCTATGAGGCCATGAACAAGCCTGAAAATTCTTTGGGTCTTCTTCATAAGGTGTTGGAAGGCTTGCATGATGCTCCTGGTCAACATAGTGTGATAGCAGGTGTTGAAGCACAGATAGGTGTTATATACTTTTTCTTGGGGAAGCATGCTGAGGCACGAGATTTGTTAAGGAACCACATTGCAAAATTGAAGACCATTAGGGAGATCAGATCTGTCTTCTTTGGAATTCTTTTGAACCAAATGGGATAGTCTTATCTGTAGTGTTATGCCATATATAAATTTGTATATTTGTTTGAAGAATCAAGATGGATTTTGGAACATATTTATTCTCCCTATCATCTTGATATGCTTGCGGTATATAGCAATCTGGTTGGAGCGTATGATGCAATGGGCATGTGAATAACTTTTAAAAATTTATTAAATTTTATCCATGGTGGTAGTTGTAGTTTGATTTTTATTCCAAGTTCATTGCTTCAACTTAAATCCAAGATTTTTAGGAATTCACATTCTCATGGTGGCTTGGGAGGTCCGCACAAGTTTCTTAGGAATTTTGAATCATTTTCGATGATTTCACTCATACATAGGGGTTGAACAATAAAAAATCATTGATGGTTCTTTTAGTAGCTGCATGTCATTTTAATCCCTTGATATTCTCAGTCAACCCATTATGTTGAATTCCACACAATTTTTTGGTGGGTCAATAGAACAGGTCCATTAGTTTTCCTCTGCATACCGTGTAGTGCTCCAAGTTTTCAATGAATCCATTATACTGAGGAATTTTCCCTGTGATTTTTCTTTTCAAATGGTCTTATTGTCTTCACTTTACCTCAAATTAGTTCTTCACCCTCACAAACCATTCCATGTACTAATTAGAAAAATTTGAGTGGAATGTTCACCATTATATTTTACATTAATGTTTTTTCTCTATATATATTTGTCATTTTCAAAATTCATAATATTTTTGTATTAAAGTATACTTTGGTATTGCATTCCTCTATAGATTTCATTATGAAATGAAACATTTATCTCATGTATAGGTTGTATGATGAAATTGGTGTATTGGAGCATGTGGTAGGAATTAGAGAAAATAAAATTGACATAGAAAATGAAGATGTGAATGTTGAGAAGGAGAGGCTAATAAAGATCTGAAAGAAGATAGAAAGGCTAAAAGTTGGAAGGAAAAAAATACCTTCAAAGCATACCAAGTTCCCAGAATAAGAAAAAATAAGACACGAGAGGATGAAACATATGATGACAATCCATAATATCATGTACTATATGGAAATTGATTAAATCAGAAGATATCCAACATTTTTCTTTTGTGGTATATTGTTGTAGGACCTTGAAAAGTCTCATAAAGGACTCATATAACTAGAAACTCCTCCTTAATTTAAGCTAACTGCCTAACAAACTCTCTAATGTCTAGGAATCTCTCTTCCCCTAGATATGATATACAACCGTGAATACCATAATAGAAATATAAAGCCATGGACTCATCCCTTTGAGTTGTTGCAGGTCTCTATTGTGATCCTGAGACTGAGAATGAGCCAGAGACAAAAGTTGTTTGATCCTCTTTCAAGTCTTTATGGTAGTAGCAACGACATCTCAGGAGAGATTGAGAAGAAAGAAATTACCTAGAAAACATGTAGGCATTATCCCACAAGGGTCATAAAACTATGGGTCTAATAGAAGTCTTGATAATCTAGATCTAGGTCCTTTTCTTCTTAAGGTGGCTAGAGACCTAATTGTATCTGGTGACAATCCTTATAAATCTCTGGAATGTGCTTTAAGGGCTATGAAATATTTCAACAAATGCTCTAATGGGAAGCCCAAAATTGAATTTGTGATGAATTTTCGTATACCCGAAATAATTCATTGTAGTTTGGGGCAATTTGACAAGGTCATTCATTTAATGGAACAATCCATCAGAGTCCCTGTGATGGATAATGAGCCTGAATATGCTCTTGCAACATTTGTAGGAAATATGTAGTTGGGTGATACCTATGCCATGTTGGGAAGGATTTATGATTCACTGATTTTATATCATAAGGGGATGGAGATTCAGAAAGAGGTGTTGGGAAACATGTATTCAAGGGTTGGAGAAACTTGCAGGTAGGTGGCAGAGGCCCATCTGGGTGAAATGTAGTTTTCAGAGCCTGAGAAGTTCTACCAATGTGATTTGAAGATCCATAAGATGGATAGTGGTCCGCATTTTGTAGAAGAGGTTGCTGGAAAGAGGATAATGAAACTTATCTGCAAATGGAAAGGGGATTATGAAATCCCTTGGGAATTTAGTGCTAACAATCATGGCATTGATTTCTCATGGCTTAGATATTGAAGTGGCCTCAATATATTGTAGCATTGGGGGCACATATATGGCAATGAGAAAAGATGATGAAGGTGTGTTTGCCTATCATAAGGCCAGAACTATCCTATTGTTGCTGCAGTTTATGTTCACCTTGCATATGTATACAATAAGACTAGGAAATTGAGGGAAGCTAGAGCATTTTGTGAGAGTGTTCTAAGGATTTATGAGAAGCCCAGCTTAGGGAGCGGGTTGAATGAGATTAATATGATCTATGAGGCCATGATCGAGTCTGAGCATGATTTGGGAATTCTTCATAAGGCATTGGAATGCTTGCATGATGCTCTTGGTCAACATAGTTCGAAAGCATGAATTGAAGCACAGATGGGTGTTGTATACTATATATTTGGGAAGCGTGCTGAGGCACTATATTTGGTAAGTAATTCCATTGAAAAAGTGAGGGCGAGTGGGGAGATGAGATATGCCTTCTTTGGCATGGTTTTGAGCCAAATGGGATTGGCTTGTGTGCAATACTATGCCATAAATGAAGTTGCATATTTGTGTGAAGAATCAATGTTGATTTTGAAAGATATATGTAGTACCTATCATCTTGATATGCTTGCAGTCTGTAGAAATCTGGCTGGAACGTATGATGTAATCGACAGGTGAATAAATTTAAATTTTTTATTGAATTGTGTCTGTGGTGGTAATTGTATTTTGATTTTGATTATGAGTTCATTGCTTCAACATAAATCCAAGATTTTTAGGCATTCACATTCTCATGGTGGCTTTGGAGGTCTGCACAAGTTTCTTAGGAATTTTGAATCATTCTTTGATGATTTCACTCATACATAGGGGTTGAAAAATAAAAAATCATTGATGGTTGTTTTATTATATGCATATTTTTTTAAGCCCTTGAGATTCTCATTCAACCCACTATGTCGAAGCGTGGGAATTGCTTTTGTGTGTCAACAGAACAAGTCGGTTAGTTTGCCTCTGCATACCCTAAATTTCTCCAAGTTTTCATTAAATCCATTATACTGAGGCATTTTACCTATGTTTTTTCTTTTCAACTGGTCTTGTTGTCTTCATTTTAGCTCAAATTAGTTCTTCACACTCACAAATTTTTCCATGTACTAATTAGCAAAATTTTAGTAGAAGATTCACCGTTATATTTTACATTAATTATGTATCTCTATATATATTTTTCATTTTGAAAATTCATAATACTTTTGTAGTAAAGTTTACTTTTGTGTTTCATTCCTCTATAAATGAATAACTTTATCTCATGTATAGATGGGATGATGAAATTGGTGTATTGGAGCATGTGGTAGGAATTAGAGAAAAGAAGCTTGACGCAGAAAACACAAATGTGAATGTTGAGAAATAGTGGTTGTCAAAGCTCTTGAAAGAAGTTGGCAAGGATAGCATTTGGAAGGAAAAATACCTTAAACGCATACCAAGTTCCTGGAATAATAAAAATTAAGACAACGTAGGATGAAACATAGGATGATAATCCATAAGATCTTGTACTATATGGAAATTGATTAGATCATAATATATATAACCATTATTCATTTGTGGCAGATTGTTGTAGGACCTTTAAGAGTCTAATAAAGGACTGGTGTAACTGGAAAGTGTTGGTTTTCAAGGTTCATAGACTCTATCTATATATTATCTAATTCATTTGGAAATTTTATACTTCATTATATACAAAATTTCATTAAACAGAATAGCATGAGGATACCTAATAAGAACGAGTTACAAGTAGTCCCCAATTTTGGCCAGCATGAAATAGAGAGAGACGAAAACAAATGTGATTATAAAAAGTGGTTTATTTGATGATCTGAAAATGGTCTGGATAAATTGTATTTATTTCAAGAACCTACCACTCAGTTTTAATTAAAATGATCTAGCTTGTACTTGATAATTTTGTAGAATTATTTACTTGAAAGTGATGTATGAATTTTTACTATTTATGTGTCTTAAGTTCATTTTTTCTTGCTGCAATTTAACATGTATGAGAGCAACATAATAAATAAAATAATCATTCAAACAAAACAAAAATTTTAATCTAGGATTTCACCCAAAATCTCATGGGCTACGTCTCCTTTGATCTTGGTCATCATGACTAAGCTCTTTGGGATTATGGTAAGTTTTTTTACAAGTAAAAATCAATACAAAAATTATCCAAAGGACTGAAAATACCATGAATATCCCTCAAACGACTGTCCAAACTCTGAAAACAGCTTTAGGCTCTTGCTGACATGATTCCTTCTGTCGGTGCACTAAGATACTCTGAGCTTCTAAATGGCACAAACTCCCTCAGAATACTATTTTTATCACTGAAACCACTCCTGCTGTATCAAATACACATGAAGCATCAAATACCAACTGATAAGTTGCTTAAATTGAGCACTGCAATCCCAAAATAGGCTATCCTCCACGGTTTGCCCGGGACTGCCCAGAATTTCACATCAACTTTTCGATCTCTAGAAGTTCTCAAAATTTTCTAAAACCACTTCCGTTGATTCCAAAATGACTTAAATAGTCAACATATATTTTCTTCTCATCAAAAATAGCCTCCAACTGCTCTGGTTTCACCTCAATCACCTATCGCGACCTCTTGGCACTAGGGTCAAGGAAAATTTCTTTGTTGATTTTTCGACCTCTAAAAGTCTTTAAAAATTTCTGAAACATCTGTAAACAGATTTATAATGATTTTTTCAGTTAATAATGACCACTGGTTCACTGAAAATGGTCTCAAACAGCTCTTTCAAAGCCCTACACTACTACTGGCAAAAGCTGGTACTAATGACCCCTGGAACTTTACTGAAGTTTTTCGGCCTTCAAACATTTTCTATAGGCTCTACAAACCATTTCATCAAATTAGAAACATCTGAATTATCCAGTTTAGACTATTTGAACTCTGAAAAAGGACTCTAACTCCCCTGGCTAGGCCTCAAACTGAATTTGTCTCGTGGTGGCCCTCATGGCTCCTTCATCTTCCTTGAAGCAAAATCTATTGAAGATCACCTCCATTCAATCGAAAAAATATCCCAAAGTCTTCTGAAGGTTGAAGAGACCCAAAATTGACTAAAATTTCATCCAATTTGGTTCAATAATGAGAGAGTTATGACCAAAACATCTTTACCCCAATTTCCTCCACTAAATGTGGAGCAATTTCCAGTTAACTCCACTAAAAGTGAAAGGCCGCCTAAATTTGGGAGTGCCTCCAGAATCTCTGCCATATTAAACTCCACTTAACTGAAGCTTAATTAAATATTAAACCTGAGATTACGCTCCTTAAGTGCTCTTAACATTAAGCTCCCACACTGGTCATATGATGGGGTTCCATGGGAGGAGGGTTGAGCCCTCTGTGCTCCGCTAGACCCACTTAGCATTCAAGGTGCAATAACTTCTTCATACGGTGTCTATTTTTTGAACCATTTGTGGCGTTAGAAGTAGGAATACGAGACCTATGCAACCATCTTAGTTTCAACCCAATCCTGTAATTTTGAATTTTGAGCTAATCCTTAGGTCCTTGATCTAGTTCTGATCATTTGAACATATATCTAATGGCCTCGGGATGGGCCAAGTATTGTTAATATTCTATATTTTGATGATCTAGTTTTAAACATCAATTTTTTTTTAACAAGGATTGGAATTTTTCAAATCCTATGTTGTCTAAATGTTCTCATTATTGTTCCGATTTTACAGAAATTGTACAATTGCAATACATTTTCATTATGATCTGCTCTTTTATAGTTAATGTGTACTGAGGTCATGGGGTTTCTTAGCTCTTATGTATTAAAACATACCAAGATAGTTGCACTTCATTGTTCTCAATAGTTAAATTTTTCTTTGGCTTATTTCATAAAAAGAATACACCCTCTCAGATATTTAACAAGAAACCAGCCTTAGAACAAAACTAGGCTATAGAAAATTTTCTCTGTGATAACTAAAAAAAAGTGCATTCCCAAATCTAAGTGCAAAAGCTGCAAGCTAAGCATACTACATTTTTTTCTCTTTATATGGGCACTACTTTGTGTTTGTGATCATATTTGAAAGGTATATGGGCACTACTTTGTGTTTGTGATCATATCTGAAAGGCTCATTTTAGATATATTATGAATGCACGGTGACATTTTTTCTAATGGTTAGGGGATTTTATATACGGTTACAACTTTATATCTGGTTTTATATGTTGAATTAGGAAAAACTTGGATAGTTATATTTAAAAAATTGGTTTAACGTTTTGGTGAAATACCTATATATAGACGAGTTGTTCTTTTTGTAACCTTTCAATCTACATACTCAACCCCATTTTTCAATTACAAAAACTATTTAAATATTTCTTTACTAAAATTATTTAAATATTTCTTTACCAACTTGATTGAGTTTTTCCGCTCCATCATGGTTTGTCTAAAATAATATTTACAACGTCATTTACGTAAAAGTTTATTATATTTATTTGTAACCACATTCTATGCATGAATCGTTTGAGGATATTTTGTAAATTTTCATTTATGTGATTGTCCTAGCTCATATGCTAGTATAAAATGTAAACCAACTTAGATCCATCTTAACTCCAGATTTATCAAGTGCCGAGAGCGATCAAATATCTCGAGGTGCAAACCTCATTTTTGAGTGCAAAACTTGAGTAAAGGTTTTCACCTTGAGAGATTTTATCCCTCTCGGCGGTTGATAGATCCAGAGTTAAGATGGATCTAGGCTCGTTTCAGTCATGTCCGACCAAGGAAAATATATTGATCATATGCGGAACATACGATTAGTTTTATTGATAATATGTAAATACATGTAATATTAATATAAACATTTTAAATATGCTAAATATGTTCAATATTTATGAAGTCATTTTAATTTTAAATTTTCTTAATTACCTCAATTTGTTGAGATGATAAATATTGTAAAATAACTTTAATGATGAAAAATGATGAAATAAAAAATTTGAATTCAAAGTGACAATGTAATAATATTGAATGATAGAAAATGTGAATAATAAGATTGTAGTCAATTACAAATAGTATTCATTGCGATCAATATCAAACTATTTTCTTCTAATATTCTTAATGTTACCCTTGTTATTTTTGTCATTTGTTCATATCGATTATATGAAAAGGACAATTAGAATCATAAACCATTTGAACATTTAGATGTAGTAAACATGATACTTTGTCTCTCTTGCTCTCCAATATTAATAGGTTTAATAACTTTAACACAAAAATCAATATACATTATCAATAATTTTTTGTGCTTACACTGAAATCAATGGACAATATTAATCCAATGACTTTAAATTAATATACCATCATACATCTAATTACATCAAATCGTAAATCAACATATACAATGAAATCAACGCATCTAATGCAAGAAATCAAATAAGATTAAAAAACAATATCTACACTGAAATCAATGCATTGAATGCAAGTAATCATATACGATTAGAAATCAACATCTACACTCAAATCAATGCATCTATTGCAAGTAGGAAAATAGGATTAAAGCCAACATATACACTAAAATCAATGCATCTAGTGCAAGCAACCAAATAGGATTGGAAATCACCATCAACACTGAAATCAATTCAGTTAGCTCAAGGAATCAAATAGGATTAGAAATCATCTACATTGAAATCAATGCATCTAGTGCAAGCAATCAAATATAATTAGAAATCAACATCTACATTGAAATTAATGCATCGAGTGAAAGCAATCAAATAGGATTAGAAATTGCCATCTACACTGAAACCAATGCATCTAGTGAAAGAAATATTCTTCCCTCTCTCCCCTTCCATATATATATATATATATATATATATCCCTCCATCTCTCATTCTTTGTCTCTTTATCACATCCTGCAAAACACGCACACTCTCTCACTCCATATCTATCAATATCTTTGTCCCTCTCTCCTTGTATGCATCTATCTCTTCTTTATCTACACCTTCCATCTATATATCTATCTCTCTTTATCTATCTATATCAACCCAAAAACATACACTCTCCTTCTCCAATCGATCTATCTATCAACCCCTACTCCTCTCCCTCTCCCTCCTGCTATCCTCTCTCCCTCTCTCTCTCCATCTTCCTTATCACTCCCTATCTCTTTCTTTCTCTCCACCTTTCACTCTCCATGTATTTATTCTTACCTCCCCTTATCTCCCCCTCCATCTCTCCCTCATTGTCTCTATCTCTCCTTGTTTTTATCTTTATCTCACTCCCAAACATACAAACTCTCTCTACATCTCCCCCTTTTCACTCCCTTTATCTCTCCACGACTCACTCTTTATGTCTTTATTCTTCCCTCCCTCTCTCCCCATCTAGATCCATCTCTCTATCCCTCCCTCTCTCCCCCTCCAATTCCATCTCTTTATCCCTCCCTCTCTCCCCCTCCAATTCCATCTCTTTATCCCTCCCTCTCTCCTCCTCTCTTTCAAGTTGCCACTCTTTTCCTTCCTATCTCTCCCTTTCTCTTTGACCTCTCTCTCTCTTCCCCCATCACTCTCTCTCTCTCTCTCTCTCCCCCCCTAAAATCCTCTCTGTTCCCCCATCACTCTCTTCCTTTCTCTCAGGTCCCCTCTCTCCCTTTATCCGTTGCTTCCCTCTATGTGCCCCCTGCCCCACTGCTCTCTCTCTCTCTCTTCTCCTTCCAATCCTCTCTCTTCCCCCATCACTCTATCTCTCTCTCCAACTATGTTACTATATCCCTCCCTTTCTCCGTCTCTCTCATTATCTCCCCCATTGTCTCCATCACTCCTATCTCTCTTTATCTCACCCCTAAACATACCCACTCTCTCTCTGTATCTCCCTTGTCACTCCCTCTCTCTCAAATTATAACTCTCTATGCATTTATTCTTCGCTCAATCTCTCCCCCTAAAAATCCATATCTCTATCTCTCCCTCTCTCCTCCTCCTCTCATCCTTTCTCTCTCTCCCTTTCTCTCCTACCTCCCTCTCCCTAACCCCTTCTCTCTCTCTCTCTCTCTCTCTCTTTCTCCCTCTCTCTATATCTCACCTCCATCTTGATGTCTCCCTCCCTCCCTTCTCTACCTCTCTCACTCCTCTCCCTCCCCCTCTCTCTTCATTCCTCCTCTCCCTCTCCTTCATTTTATCTCAATCTCTCCATTGTCACTCCCCCTGTTTATCTAGCTCTATCATATGTCTTTGTTCTTCCCTCCCATATATATCTAGAGCTAATATATATATATATATATATAATGATATATTAATATATATTATAATATAAAAAATTTAATATTGTACTAATCTAAAGTTATTAAATTTAATAATATTAATAAGATTTAACAATAATAATAATAATAATAATAACTTAATATTAATGTTAGGGTTAATAATGTTTTTTTTGCATGGTATTAATAATAATTTGGTCCATGATATTTGGGTCATAGATTTCATATATTATTATAAGTTGATTTCTAATCCTATTTGATAAAAAAAAAATTATTTAGCTTACCTATTTATACCTATTTGATATTTATTTATTTACCATACCTTTTTTATAAATATAGTATTTGGCCCATGGTAGTTTGCCCATAGGATTCACCTAAACAAAACCAATTTTTTGAGTTTTTTTAAATATAGAGGTTTATGGAGTAAATATAAAAAGAGGTTTTATTTATTTACCATACCTTTAGTTTATTTATATTTTTATTTATTTACCATACCTCTAGTATATTTATATTTTTATTTATTTACCATACCTCTAGTCTATTTATATTTTTATTTATTTACCATACCTTCAAAGTAAGTATAAAAAAATATTTTATTTATGCTACCATATCTCTAGTTTATTTATATTTTTATTTATTTACCATATCTTTTCTTGAGTGTTCCTAAACTTATTCATATTTTAAATTTCTATTGTTTAAATTTTAAATTTTAAATTTATATTGTTATGTAAGTTATTGTTTAAGCCAGCATTATTTATATTTTATTGTTTAAATTTTCTTCAATTTTTTTTAGTTTGGTTTTTTTTATGTCAGAATAATATTTTTAAGTAGATAAATGATAATATTAAAAAAAGAAAAAAATAAAATAAATAATTATAATTATTAGTTAAAACATTTTGAAATCACATTACATAAAAAAAGAATAAAATGAAATTAAAAAAAAAAACAAAATAAAATTTATAACTATAATTTTAATTTTAATTAATAATTAAATTGACCTAGATCCATATTAATTTTGGATCTATTAAGGGTGGAGAGGGATCACATCTTTTGAGTGTAAACTTGATCATCTTTTGAGTGTAAACTTGATCTACCAAGGGTTGAGAAAGCTCAAACATTTTTTAAGAGTGAAAAGAGATTTGATATTTTGAGTGCAAACAATTTTTAGAGTGAAAAGGATTTGATCCCTCTCAACCATTGGTAGATGCCTCAAGTCATATTATTTCTCATGCTCCTTATTTTTCATTCTCATTGTTACATGTAATGTAATTTTGTATCAGTGACAAGTCACATAGAATGTATTCTCTAGTTTTTCTAGAGCTGGAAGATTCAATATATCTAGGAAAATGATGATGCACTTCTAGATGTTTTATTAGCAGATGTTGCTCCAATCAATGAAACATATCAATATGGAAAAAAATTTCTCATTAGGGTTTGAAACATAACTCTCCTCTCATTTTTTGTAGTGTAAATTTTCCAATTATGTAAAAACTATATAGCATCTCGAAACAATACAAGACCAACTCTTGTTCACCCAACTCTTGTTCAACCAACTCGTGTTCACACAGATGTAGGTCATGGCCACCTTGAGGCACTAGTATGAATAATAAAGAAGCATGGATAAGTATAAACATAATTATAGGAACAAGAGAGACCCTTCTACATTATGTTGTGAAGAATAACCATCTTTCATGTGTTGCTCTCATGCTTAGACATGGAGCCGAAAGAGATGTAAAAGATTTGTGAAATAAAAAGCCTATTCAGCTTGTCCATTCAGTAGATATGAGTGCATTGTTGAGTCTATATGATAAATAATTCCTTGATGAAGCATCTGATGATATTATAATTTCTCAAAGTTGCATTTTGTCTTCCATTAGGAAATATTTAAAAGGGTTTAAGTATTCACATTCCCATAAATAATGTGGAACTGATTCAATGCTTTGAGGCAGTTTTTCTACTTCCAACCAAGTACCTTATTTGAAACCTATTTCTCATCCCGGAATTCCTCATATGGCTAAATATTTCTCACAAATTTTTGTAGAGGGTCCACAGAAGTTCCAAGTAAAGTATTCCTCACAATTCCATTTTTCTAGTGGATAATAATCTGAGCAGGTCACAAATTGGACTTGGGAAATGGTCTAGAAAAAGTCCTGCAAACATATAAATTGTTAAAATTCACCTTCCAATGTGAAGGATATACTTATTACTAAGATAGTTACACTCCCTCCATACAAATCTTTTATTTTTCATTTTTATGGTACTAATAAGAAGTGTGAGTGGGGAACTAATTGTTACTTTCCTCACTTATAAGAAGAACTTTGGAAGGGTCAACAAGTATTGGCTCATTTTGGCCAGAATGTAGAAACAATTCATGGTTGTGCAATAAATTCCCACATTTCTGATGGGGTAGAGAATTATAAAATTAAGTTGTGCATGCATTATGAGAAAAATGGAACATGCCCAAATGGGTTTATTACTAGGGGAGCTGAAAAAATGAATATGGCTATGTCAAAAACTAATGGTAACCTACTACATCTGAAGCTGGTGAATGTAATCCACCATCAGAATATGAAAACTGGAAAATGGAGAAAGCCAAGAAGGTTGAGTAGTAGTTGTTTATGACAACACCAAAGACAAAGAATTATGGCTTCCCACCTCATCTCCCACAACCAATGTTGTATGAGTTATTACCTTCTTAAGTTCCACTCACTTTCCCTTGAATGGAACGTAGTGCTTCCTCATGAATTCATTTTTATATTTCGTCTTTTCAAATACAACAAAACTAAAACCCCTCATCTTCATCATTCCAAAAAATCATAGTCGAATTAATATCTTTCCCAAATTCTCCTTCCATAAATGCTTGAAGCCCCCTACCATTGACATAAGGTTGAAAACATCCAACAAAGACTTTAGAGAATTCACATCATAAAATTCCTCACTCAAATAAGATCCTAGAGAAGATGTAGTTGAAGGACGAGTTCCAACTCTTGCACCTGATAGAAGACTTGATGATGTTGATTAATGCGTAAGCTCATCGTGTCCATGGGAAAATTTTCCCTTCAACCCAAGTGTGAATGTTCTATTTTTCTCATAATGCATGCACAACTTGATTTTACAATTATTTACCCCATCATAAATGTTGGAACTTATTTCAATGCCATGAACTGTTTCTACTTTACGGCTGAAAAGATCCAATGCTAGATGATTCTTCCGAAGTTCTTCTCACTGAGAAAAGTTACAATCAATTCCCCACTCACACCCATAGAAACGAAAAAGAACATTTTCATATGGAGGCAATGTAACTATATTAGTAACGGGTATCTCCTTGACATTCAAAGGTGAATTTGAACTATTTATATGCTTGCGAGAATTTTTCTGGACCATTTTTGAAGTCCAATTTGTGTCCTACTCAGATTATTATTCACTGGAAGAAGAAAATTGTGTGGAATACTTTACTTGGAACTTTTGTGGAGCCTATGCAATAATTTGTGAGAAAGAGTTATCCATTGAAGGATTTCCTGGATGAGCAACAGATAGCAAAGAAGATACTTGTTTGGAAGTAGACAAACTTCCTGGAAGAATTGAATCAATTCCACATGATTTATGGGAATTTGAATACTTGAACCCTGTTAAAGATTGCTTAATGGAAGACAAAATGCAACTTTGATAAGTTATAATATTATCACATGCTTCATCAAGGAAGTATTTATTAGACAGACTAAACAACACACTCATCTCAGATGAATGTGCAAGTTGAATAGGCTTTTGATTTCTCAAACCTTTTACATATTTTTTGGCTCCATGTCTGAGCATGACAACAACACATGCAAGGTGGTTATTCTTCACAACATAGTGTAGAGGGGCCTCTGTTGTTCCTATGAGTATGTTTATACTTCCTCGTGCTTCTTTATTATTAATATGAGTGCCTCCCGGTGGCCATAACCTGCAAGTGTGTGAACAAGAGTTGGTCCTCTATTGTTTCCAAATGTTACAAAACTTTTCCACAACCGAACAATTTATACTGCATCCATTGAGAGGAGTGTCATGCTTCAAAGCCTAATGCAGAGCTTTATTTCCATATTGATATGTTTCATTGACCGGAGAAACATATTCTAACAAAATATATAAAAGTGCATCGTCATTTTCCTAAACAACTTGAATCTTCGAGCTCTGGAAAAACTGGAGAATACAATCTATGTGACTTTTCACTAACAAAAAATTACATTACATGTAACAGTGAGCCTGAGACTAGAAAATCATCAATCCAAATGAAGAAACTCATAAAAGGTTGTAAGCAAAGAGTTTTACCACCCATGGATATTTATACACTTCATAATTCATACCCCATCTCCAGAACAATTGAAAATTACTATGCATATTTAATATGTTTGTATGTCTTTTTGTGTGTAATAATATTATCTCTCCTCGAAGAGCCCTCTGATTTGATTTTCGATTTTTTCTCTATTTTTTGGAAATTTCCAAGTGATGGTGTACTTGTTTGGACAAGGCTATGGGATATAAATCTTGTGTAAGACCAGAACGATTCACTTACTATGTACTCTGCAATTAGCAAGGAAAGACATGTGGCAATTGATGAGTATATGTTATTAGATGCCAAAGTTTGTTGGCACCTTCAATTACTACATGGTGGCCCTCTAGTTAGTCCTTTGTAATTTTTTCCAAGAGAACATAGATATTCATAATTGAAGGAAGAAAAATAAACAATATGAGAAACAAGGCATACAGTGTTATTCACCAAAGCAATTACAAGTGGGAAAAACATCTTACATATTATTAATACTACTGAGTTGATAATGAATTACATTAATCGTTTGTTCGTCATATTCTACTCACATTCACATCACACTCAAATCTAGTACAGTTGAGGCACCGGATTGCATCATCCACTTTGGTTAAAATGGTTTAGTTTTACTCAATAGTAGTTCTTGGATAGCTATTGATGTGCATTTGGAAATTGTAGCAAGCATCATTGTAGAGAGGGTACATGATGATCACATGATGAACACCCTTAGTCTTGCTTCAAATGTGTTATAGAATCTATCAATTTCGCATAATGTAAGTGATTTCTTAAACATTGAATGGCATTTTGTTTACTAATTTTTATCTTTAATGATCTTTTATATGTCACAATGCTTCACGAATTTATGTCTTACCACATTTCCTTTTCAACATGTACAATTGCTAATATATATATATACATATATATATTATTTATATTTATAATTTTATTTAATTATTATTTAAATTCAAAATGATTTTTTTTTTTAACTTTTTTTATACATTTTCCATCCATACTGTATAAAAAATAATTATTGTAGCTTCAATTTAATTTTTTTTCAATATTCTCTATATCATTCATTTAAGATACTTTAGATAATTTTTCCATAGGTTTTGGATATCTGAAGTGACTTTTTCAATTCCCTGCCTCTATCTTTCATTCATTTAACATACTTTCTGTATTCGGTTTTTCTTATTATTTTTTTAATAACTTTTAGTATTTTTTTATACGTTATATTTTTTTTAAATATATTTTCTTTTGAAATCATTTAAAAATACATTTAAAATAAAATTTAATCAAATTAAAATATTTTTTTATCTAATTTATTATAAATGCTTTTTATAAAATTAATTTTTCATATTTTTAAAAGCAAAATTGTAATTTACTTCAAATTCTTTAACTAAATTAAAATATAAATTGTCATTTTTATTATAATAATAATTCATATTTAATTTATAAATTTACCGTAAATTGTTTATAATTTTATGAAATTTGCTCATCAGTGTGAGGTTTTATAATCTCAATCGTTTATAATCATATAATATTTATCTGCAAGTATTTTAACTGAATCATTTGGTTGTTCCATTAACGCTATGAACGCAAGATGTGGTAAGATGAACATCTATCTGTACATCATATCAAAATTTAGAGATATTTTAGTATTTTGATATACAATAAATACCATCTTACAATTATAAAAATTTAATAAATTTATAATAAAATGTAATATAAAAAATTGATAAATTTATGATAAGCAGTTTTGTTATTTATATCAAAATATTGTAGATATCTTCGTTGGAGCCGAAGCTCTGTTGGTCATGCAACAATTTCTGTAGGGTATTTTCTTAAAATCTAAGTTAAATGCCCGAAACTGAGTTTTTCTAGAGAATACCAGTGTTGGAGCCTATCGATAGTCTGTACCTTGTGGTTTCCTTGCGTGCGTGGAGCATGGGAGCGTATTTGTTCAGTGTTGAATTGAATTGAAGTAAGCCGTCACAGCAGTGTTGTAGAGATGATAGTCGTCCTGCAATAATTGGAATAATTGTCAATTGAAGATTCTAGGGAGATGTTGAAACTATCGTGCGAGCGATAAATCTTTTGTGCCATTGTTGGAGACGTGAAAAATAGGTTTGATGTGTGCCAATTAATATTTCATAGTATGCCTATATTTGTGTCAACGTTGTGGGGAAGATTTGTGACAGAGTTGCGGGGATTTGATGTCTCGAGAGTCCCTAGTGTTTCATGGCGTGTGTTTCTACATCGCTGAATCGTTCTCGTGTGTTTGGATGGTAGACATGGCTGCTTGGAGAAAATGTTGTGGAGTTGCTTGGCTGGGTTATAGTTGGTGTAACGGAGTGGGTTCAGTTGGATATTGAGCTCATTTTTTTTCTTGGATTCATGGACGCCGCTATCATTGAAGTGTTCGAATGAGACCCAATCTATGGCTGCAACACTGTGGAGGAGTCGTGGGAATTAGAAAGCTTGTGTAATTGTGACCTGGAACGAAATCTGTGGGTGGCTCACCATGCTGGTGTTGAGATCCAAAATCAATGTGCCAAAGTTCAAAATGAAGATGTCAAAGACTTGAAAGTTTAAAGCCAACAATGAGAAGATGTCAAAGACTTAAAAGTTTAAAGCCAATAATGATTGAATACTATGATGAGAAGATTCATGTTAGGGCCCAATCTTATCTTTTTTATTTATGTAATAAGCCCAAGGGGCCTAGTCCGAGTTATAGTTTGTTAGTTTAGTAATTAGAGCTACTAAGCATATATACGGATTAATAATAATTGTAAGTGGTTGACTCACATTCTAGAAAATGGATCACAATTAGGTATAAGTGGGTCATAGTTAATAAATAGAGTGTTTAACCAATGTTATGAAAAGAACCACTAATAGTTAGGGTTTTAGATCTCACTAAGTTATAAATAGTCTTAGATAGAAGGATTGTAATTGACCACTACTATGTTGGACATTTCGCCTTTGAAGAGGCAAGTGAACATTGTATTCTAGTTCTCAAGAATAAAATATCTTTTCAGCTTGTCTCATTTCATTTGATATCTCTGTGTTTCCGCTATATTTTTTGGTATTTCTCGTATTATGGCTTTCTCATAGGTCAAGTGCATAACAAGTGGTATCTCAGAGCTTTCCATGGCGAGTGACACCTCTAGTTTTCACAAAAAGAAAATTAAGCTAGAGACGTATTTCGACGCCTTTAAACCATGGGATCTATTGTTGAGCACATAAAACTACAAATTTGGGAGGCATGCATGTAGGAACTACAAGAGGTGGCCATGCTTGTTGCACTCCCTTGTAACCCCTACGGGTACCCCTTCAAGTAGTAGCACATTCGATAGAACCATGCAAGGACTGTAGTTCCATGTACCCTTGGGTATATCCGAAGCCCCCTAGGGTAATTTGAAACCTAACCTTAGCTAAGCCATTGATCATATTGTTGCTATAGTACACTAAGAACAACACCTGGAGAGATTACTAACACGTACAATAGGGTAGTTAAGAAATACGGCTAAGGGTACAGTCGATCCTCCTTAGTTGGTGCCATGAAAGATTTGGATGAGTACTATTGTTGGACCCCTGTGTATATCATGGTCTATAGTACCTGACACTCCTTTGTGACCATAGTTACCTCAACTATCTGAAGATCGCCCCTACCTTTTTCTTCTTGATCAGATCCAAGATTTGGGGTCTCTCACTATCGTACAGATCAGATTCAGTAGTTTGGATATTCACGTCACAGATCAAAATCGATGGGAAGAAAAGGTTTTGGCTGCCATAGTCAAGATCTCATTGCCACAACACATTTTCGAGTACCAAGACATTGGGAATTCTATAACTACATTCCAGGTTTGTTTTTCACAAGCTTTCTGGCATTCGACCACTACAATATTGATCAGTTGGGTGTAAAACTCCTTTCGAAGTAAAAAAAAGTCTTGAGCCATTTCAGGGTGCTTTCTAGAGACCTAGCTAATAAGATTCAGGTCGATGAGCTAATATCAATGCTACCATTTACTTGTAAACCCCTAATTTTCAGGTCGTCCAAACTTTTGCTAGTCGCAACCTCAAGTGACTAGCATCACCAAACTCGTGAGCTTGCCCTCTTCCCATCCATGCTACTCTTAAAAAAGCTTGAAAAACATTGAACAAGGCTATTGTATGTATGAAACTAGGTCTTTAGTTATGGCTGCAGAGAAGATTTCAAAGAAGGCATTAGAGAAATTCTAAGGCCTTGAGAAATAATTTGAGAACCTTCCCATGATAATTACAAAAGCATCGGTTGAAATGCACGTTCCACAGAGGGGAAAACCTAGTGTTGATGCACACGTAGAAGGTGAATCCAACCATCACATTCACTTCCATGGAGATTCCTAATTTTTGGGCCAATGGAAACCCAAGCTTGACATCTACAAATTTGATGGCTCTAACCTGGCAGTATGGGTCACACAAATGGAACAACAATTCCTCCTTAATATTATTTGTCAGGATGGAACTAAACTACATGTGGGAACCCTTTACTTAGACCAAGATAGATGGAAATGGTGGCAGTGCCATTAGAAATGTTACCCATGGAGGGACACTTGGCACATGTTATCAAAATCCATTTGTGACCACTTTGATCAGGATTCTCCCTTTTTCGACCGACTCACTAAGCTTAGATAAAATAGTACAATGAGGGTCTACATTACAGCTTTCGAACAATTGAACACCAAAAATGTAGGACTAGGAAATGAATTTTACTTGGAATGTTTCATCAATGGCATAAAGGAATCCATCCAAGCACATGTCTAAATGCATCACCCCATTACTTGGTTGGACGCATACCACACGGCCTTAGATGTAGAAGTCACCTTATAGGTCCAGTCCAATCATCCAAATTTTATCGCAAAGGCACATCTTACCCAGGCTATAGGCCCCACCCAAACAATTAAGGTTCAAAAGGTGTCCCCAGAAGAAATGGTGAAGAGAAGGAAACAAGGACTCTACTAATATTGTCATGACAAGTACTCCCCGGGAAATAAATGCAAGGAACCAAAATTCTTTCAAATTGATGCTATTGAAAATAGTTCAATCGATGAAGCTCCAGTCAATGAAGTGTCTGAGGAAGAAGTGGGTGAAATGCAGGTCGAGCCAGAAAATAATCTCACAACTATACTAGATGTTTTGGTTATATCACCACATGCCTTGGCAGGAATTTCTTTACCCCAAACACTCAAAATTCATGGTTTCATTAAACATCGATAGTAGTGGTGTTGATTGATAGTGGAAGGACTCATAGCTTTGTCCATAATTGTGTAGCAAAATATGTTCGTTGTTTTAGAAGGGTGATATCTAATTTCTGGGTCCTTATCGCTGATGGGGGGACCATGAAATGTGAAGGACACTATGAGAAAATTAAGCTTAAAATGGGGGATTATCACCTCAAAACCCACATGTTTTCCATTAAAATGGGTGGTTGTGACATTTTCCTTGGTGCATAATGACTTTGCACACTAGGCCCTATCATAATGGATTTCCATGAGTTATATATGTGCTTTAAGCATGATGACCAAACTCATACATTATGGGGACTCCAGGAAGGTTCTCCTGTTATCATCAACTCACATTGAATGGAGAAGCTTTTAGAAAATGGAAATCATGGGGTAGTAGCCCAATTTAATGCCATTGAGGCCATTGAATCCACTCTACCTCATATTCATTCATATATGAAACATGTTTTATATTTCCACCAACGTGTCCTTGAAAACCTCAAGGAGCTCTCACCCTCTAGGGGTGAACATGATCATAGGATCCCCTTGGTCTCGGGTGCTCAGCTACCAAATTTCCACCTGTATCAATATCATTTTTCACAAAAGAATGAAATTGAAAAAATCATCAAGGCCTTCCTTGAAGCCGGTGGTATTCATCCCAGCACCAACCCTTATTCATCTCCCATGGTCCTAGTTTTACAGAAAGATGAAGAATGGCACACGTGTCCCAACTTTAGGGGCCTTAACAAGCTCACTGTCAAGCGAAAATTTCCTACTCTATTAGTTGATGATTTTCTTGATGAACTACATGGTGCCAATTTTTTTACCAAGCTAGACCTTCGTTGAGGCTATCACCAAATACGCATGAAGGAAGTTGACATTCCCAAGACAAACTTCCAAACTGATGAAGGCCATTATGAATTATTTGTGATGTTATTTGGTGTTTGTAATGCTCCTGCACTTTTCAGAGTCTGATGAATCACCTTTTGAAACCTTATCTCATAAAACTTGTCCTGGTATTTTTTCGATCACATTCTCATTCATAACATCACATAGGACAAACACCTCCAACATGTTGACCATATATTAAATTTTCTCCAAGATCAAAATTTATTTGTCAAATTATATAAGTTCTCCTTCGTCATGGAAGAAGGAGAGTGTTTGGGAGACATTGTGGGTAGTGATGGAGTAAGATTTGATCCGAAGAAGATTCAGGAAATGCAATATTGGCCCCAACCAAAAACTCTGAAGAGTTTGCGAGGATTCTTGGGTCTCACAGGCTACTATCAAAAGTTTGTCAGCAATTATGGATGCATTTCAATCCCCTCTCTATCCCAACTCATTAATAACTTATGAGCATATCCTAATTCCTCTACCAACTACACTTGGCATGATGAGGTTCTTCGTTACAAGGATAGAGCAGTGTTATCCCCAACCTAAGCTCTCAGAACCCACTTTTTGGACAAGTTTCACTCCTCTTAGACTGTAGGATATTCAGGATTTCAGAATATTTATGCATGAGCATGCCGATATTTTTTTTGGATTGACATGAAGAATGTCATTCTTACTTTTTTAGCTGAATGTGATGAATGTCAGCGCAAAAACTGAGAAACAATCAAGTTACCAGGAACCTTACAACCATTTCCACTCCATGCTTCTACATGGACATATGTCTCCATGGATTTCATTACAGGTCTCCCAAAGCACGACAACAAATCAATTACCATGGTGATTGTTGATAGGATTTCCAAATATGCTCATTTTTTCACTCCACCACACCCATTTACCCCAACATTGGTGGCACAAGTTTTCATGGACCAAACCTTCAAACTGCATGGCATGCCAGCGGCGATTGTGTTTGATGGAGACCCCACTTTAACCAGGAAATTTTGGCAGGAAATTTTCAAGCTCCAACACACACAACTCCAACTGATTACAATGTATCATCCCCAAACAGATGGTGAAATAGAAGCAGTCAAAAATGTTTGGAGACTTATCTACGGTGCCTCACTTTAGACAAACAACATCAATGAGTATAGTGGTTTCCTCTAGCTAAATGGTGGTATAATATTAACTATAATGAAGCCATCAAGATGATGCCATATGAGGTAGTGTATGGGAAACTCCCACCATCACCAACATTTTACATCCCCAGATGTTCAAAAGTGCAAGCATTTCATCAACTCCTATAGAACCGTGCATCCATGATCCTTAATCTCAAAGATAAAATACATCAAGATCAGAAAAAAATGAAGCAACAGGTTGGTCAACATTATTCGAAGCGGTCATTTCAGGTAGTTGACCAGGTGTTCCTCTGACTCCAACCATATAAGAAGACCTATCTCAAAGAAAATGGTTGTCATAAACTAGTACTGAAATTATATGGGCCTTACCAGGTACTTTAGCGTACATGATTCGTCACCTAAAACCTAGCCTTACTGACTAATTCAAGAATCCACCCAGTCTTCCATTTAATATCATGCCCCAAGAAATTTATGGGGAACAATTGCAAGGTTCAAACAGTTCTACTAGAATTAGATGAGGAAGGCCCACTTTGGCTCCAACTAGGACATGTCCTTGATACTCGCACAAGACATCTCCATGACCACACAATAAAGGAATTCTTCATCAAGTGGAAAGACACCTCTCCAAAAGATGTGACATGGGAACCAACCACTATTCTTTAGCAATTTTTGTAGCTTCAACCTCTGGGAAAAGGTTTACTTTCATGGAGGAGGGCATGTTGGGGTCCAACCATTACCCCTTCCTTTATGTGATAAGCCCAAGGGATCTATTCTAAGTCATAGTCAGTTATTTGAGCCAATAAAGACAATATGGGGTTATCCGCATTAATAATAAGTGTAAGTGGTTGACCCAAATTATAGAAAAGGGACTAAATGGTCCATAGTTAATAAATAAAGTGGTTAACCCATTTTATGAAAGGGGGCATTAGTATTTAGGGTTTTGGATGTCATTAATCTACAAATAGTCATAGATAGAAGGGAATAATCATCGTGTCGTATTGTAATTGAGCTCTACTTTGTTGGAGGTTTCCCCCTGGAATAGGAAAGTGAACATTGTATTCTAATTATGAATAATAAAATATCTTTGCATCTTGTCTCATTTCATGTGATATCTCTATGTTTGGGCTATATTGTTTCATATTTATGGTCTTCTAGCTTTCTCGTAGGTCAAGTGAATAAAAATTCAAGTGAGAAATTAGTAGTGTGCTCTAAATATGAATGGTGTGGTTTATCCAAGATGAATGGCAAAGGATCGAATGGATAGCATAGTAAAAATTTTCTTGAGTTTGTAGAATTGACTCATGATCATGATAAAGTATGACTCACACATTGTAATTATAGAAAATGTACATGACATAGTCCATTATGGTCCTTGAAATGTTTTATGTACCTATATTAAAGAGTATTAAAAGGGAATAGGGTTGAAATACCCAAAGATGAATTCATACCCCTTTGTTATGTGTTCCCTAGTGACATCAAGTTGTGGAATCAAACACTCAGTAGGTATGCGGGTGGTAGGTGTACTCGTATCTAAGCTGGATTTATAATCAGAGAATAAGTATTTGATTAAGGGGGGATTTTGAGATGGAATAATCTCTACTAGCTACTTCTGGTAGGAAGCTTCAACTTCCTCACTGAAGGTTCCAACCCTTCGCACCATCTATGGACCACATTTCATAAATTTTCACACTGGATCCACCTGCTTCAATGCATCACAACTTGTAGACCAGTTTTCATCACATAATCCATGTTGAACCATTTAACATCATATAATACAACTATCAAAACTAAAACTAATTACTATACCCAAAACATTCATCCAATTCCTGAAAACAACCACTAATCAATTGATCACTAAACCACTCAAATATTGAACCAACCATTGAAGCAAACAACCACTTAGGAAATCACCAAATTATTTCATACATAACAGTGAGATCACTGTAATCAGAACTGAACCCATAATACTACATCAACACAATGAATCATCAGCAACCCTTATCATTCATAAAATAAAATGTATATGCTACTTCACTTAAGGAAACCCGTGTGTATACACACTTTTCTATAGAGAAACTGGCGTACAGATCTAAATATATGAAGTTCTCGAAATTGTTAATCTGAATCAGACATAGAATTTTACAGAGAAATTCTGAAGTTTTCTATTAGATTACATGTCTCTAAAACCCCATGTAGTTAGCATCATTATGTATCTTCTTCAACTAATCAATATTCAAACAATTTCAACTTAATTACTCAAACAATTCTACTTTAGAAAACTGAGATCAACATGAAGACATCATCGAGAGACAACAGAAACAAAACAATACCGTATAATCTGATGAAACATATTCTTTAGCAAAAAACCCTAACATGCATACGGGCCCTCCATAAGGCTTTTTGACATACATACGAGCTTATCCATTACAAAATCTGCATATAGATCTCAATATACTAAGTTTTGGAAATTGTTACTCTAAATCAGTCAAAGAATTGGACAGAGACATTCTGAAATATTCTGTTAGATTACAGATATTTGAAAACCCATATAGTCATCATCAAGTATCCTTCTATAACAATCAACCTGCAATAATCTCAACTTCATCATTCAAACAATTCTACTTTAGAAATTGTCACTAAACCCATATCGGCATGAAGACATCATTGAAAAACAACATAAATATAGCAACACTGATCATGTTGATCAATTATTTATAAGAATAATCCAATACATTATGTACGCGAATTTGATTTATAAAACCCGCATGTGTACTCGAATTTGCAGAGGGCAACCTGCATACAAATCTGCAAATTTTGACCTGAAATTGTGTAACCCTTCAGAACTTTAGACAAACCCAGATCATAACATTCAGAGATAAAGACATACATAAAATCCTACATGTATTCAATACAAGAGTAGTTCCTACAATGGAAATTCATTTCAGGTCTCATGATCCTGATCCATCATTGTATTTATCGGTGCATAATTATTTCAGATCAGCTTATCAATTATAGCCCATACACTAAAAATATAATTCAGATCTAAGTATTCATCAAAAACCTTACTCATGCATGCTTAACACTTTTATCTTCACCTTCGTATATAGTTAGAGACTTTCCCAATACCATGAGACAAAACCACAACAGTGTTGGTGGTAATCTTGGACGAGATCAAATACTAGTTACTACACTCAATATTGTGGGCTAATGCCATGGTAAGGACCCTTGGTATTTATTAATCATATCTGCATGTGTACATGACTTTTCTTATCTGAAGTTGCATATACACTACTTCACTTCATCAAACCTGCATATGTACATAACTTTGCTTCATTGAACCTATGTATACGTGACCTCCCTTCATCAAAATTGTGTATGTACAAGACTTGGCTTCACTGAACCAGTGTCTATTTCCTGAAATTTTACCTTCATCATTCCTTTGTCACTAAATCATATTTCTTTCTCTGTCACATCTAAACTGGCCTATAGATACATCAATTTTTCATCTTCATCAGGTAGGTTTCTCTCAAAAGGAAACTCATCGAGTAGTTTGTCATCAAGGACAACAAATTACATCATAATTCCAACAATCTGCCCCTTTGGACTTGATGGCAACCACATTGGTGTTTGATCACCATAATTTATAGATAACTGTAAGACACATCATTCTAAAAATTATTCAAACACCAAGTTACTCTCCCCCTTTGAATTTAAGGGCAAAGGATGAACCAATGATAAAACAAGGTTTCTCTTTCCTTGTAGATACATGAGCTTTGTAGATCTGATTTGCACTATATTGACCATGTTCCCCCTAAGCACATGTTGAATCTTCAGAATGATTTTTAATTAAGTACATGACCCTATAACTAAACTTAGTATTATCGTTCTTATCACCAAGGACTCATACTTACATCAATCACCCAATTAAGTTGGGTTACATAGTTGAATCAACCACCCAACCAAGTGCGAATCCATATTTGACACAACCACCCAACCAAGTGGGATTACATATTTGACATGACCTCAAAATTCCATACATGACTAAATATAACAAGGATTACATCATTGGTCTTTACATGAAATTTACATTAAATTACAACCAAGACCAAAATACCTCAAAAGTGAGAGATCAAAACCATGACATGCGACCATCATATACCAAATAGTATCTTCTTCTTTTTTTCTCTCTCTTTGTAGTAACAGCCCCAAACCATATTCATCAAAGAAACATATGTGGGAACCAAGTGTATCATGATGAAAAATTCCATACCTACGCTACGGGCAAGGGCATCATATCATATAGCATGATTAAACAACATAGACATGCATCGACAACATATGTGAGAACTAATCAGTAAGAAAAAATAATGTATCCATGTCTCCAAGTATCATCCAACAATTGTAGCATAAGCATATCAATAATGATATCTTCATGATTCTTTCAACAACATCATATTCTTGCCCCAATATGTAAGAGGAGTTATCATACAATAACCACTTCATCAATAATCAATATGTATCAACCAATCATCCCTCCGATCTCTTATCATGAAGGTCTTCCTTTTTTATATTTATTCCATTTGCATAATCACGATGTGACATGTGCAGTAATCAAGCACAATAGGCATCATTCACGATAGCAGTCATCAACAACAAGATTTGCATGTTCTTTCCTCATATCCGAATCATTAGTCTTGCATCAACTCTATGTGTGTAGATAAATATAATCTTCTACAAACTATGATCAAGGCTCATCCATACTCTCATCATAAGAAATCCATGTATCATGACAATGGTATAACATTATTCAAATTACTACATGAGAATCACAAGTATGAAATAAAAAGAAAACATAATGCCAACAATTCATCATTAGTAGTAAGGCTAATGCTCCCCTTGAGCCTATGCTACATGTTAACATTCACGTCTAACCACATCAACTCATTCATCAAATCATCTCCATAAATCAGATAATCATCAATATGAAAATCATAACTCAATACCATATCAGTAGATTGTACCCATCAACATTAGAGCAATAAAATCAAATCATAACTGTCAGAAGCATATCAAAGACTGTTCTTGAGTCTTTCTTACTATTTTTTTGTGAGAGAGAAACATACACAACTTTCTGCAAAGAAAATCACGTATATGCGTGACTATATTTCATGAAACTCATGTATAGAAAGTGAAATATTGAAAATTTCATAGAGTTAGCTCCCCTTGAGCTTGTACAATTTGTACCTGTCTTCTGTTGACACATCAGATGCACTGTCATAAATATAAATAATAGATAATTAAAAAACCAATCTATATATTATAGTCATTGTTAACAATATTCTTTAAAGAATGATGGACTGCAATGGGCACTGTCTTCTTTCAGTCTAAGTTGGAATCCTCCTTATATCTGCGAAAGTTCAAATCTTTAAACAATTAAAAAATTTCTGCATTTTTATATCCCTTTTCTATGACCTTTCCAATTTCTTCATCCATGACCTTGAATTTTGTTGATATGAACATAATTACATGTCATTTATCTTCTATTTGGCCTACACTGAGTATTTTTTGTTTTAGAACCTTGAACTAATAAAGTAAAACTTCCTTTCTATTTTTGTTCATTTTGGCTCTACCTTTTCCCAAAAATTTTGTTGGAGCATCATTTCAATGAATAGCCTTAGGATCTTGATTTTTTTTGAGAGACTCCATCTTACTCTTATCACCAGTCATGGAATGAGAAAATCCATTGTCGATGTACCATTCATCCTCATTTTTAAATGTAGACTCGGGAAATACCACATCTTATCTTTTATTCTTTATACTTGTTATCTGGAACATTGGTGGATTCATATTTATTCGGTCTTCCATGTTTCCTTTGGTGATTCATTTATATGTTCCCACATTCCTTTTCTATGTGCCCAAATTTCAAACTTTTTACAATAATAACATCTTATGTGACCAGAAAAGGGAGCATAAGAATCATAATATGATTGTCTCATGTAATCATCAACTTTGTGACCAAATTTTTTGCATGAAAATTAATATACCTTGAAGAAACCTGAGTACCTGGGAGATGATGGTGTATCTATGTAGTGTCTAGTTTCTTGCGGCCAAAAAAATATTCTTCTGCAATTGGCTGCAACATGTCCATAATTATGACATATAAAAAATTCACCATTATTGATCAGAGGAGAGAATCAATTGATACTTCAGCGGATAGGTGTGAATGATTTCCTTTGAGGATTCATGATTGTTGGTTGCTTATCAGTTTGAAATTTTTTCTCTTTAATCACTTCATTTTTTGCATTGACAATATTTGACTATTTAGCACTAGTTTGTGAGCTAGATTCTCCTTTAACAGTTTCGTGAAAACCAAGATCAAATTAATAGAAGTATACCTTTGACTACTAAGAATATTATCCATAATCTTAGTACTATCTTGAAATCTAAAATGTTTCTCATTTTCTTCTAATTTACATTTTAAAATGGTTACCTCAACCTCCATTCTTTAGTATTTCTTCTTCTACCTTCTTCTACCTTCTCCCTTCTCCTACTTTCTCTTTTAATTTGAGAATTTCTTCTTTCAACCCATTTTTTTGTTCTTCAAATTTTTGAATTAGTTCTTCATTCCTCTTATTGATTTTTTTGGATCTAATTTGAGAGAGATGATTTATGCTTCAAGTCCTTCAGTGTGATTGGTAACTTCATCCTACAGCCTTTGGCAATGGTCCACCTTTTCTTTGTTCATCTGCTCAATTGAGTTTATTTCTTGTAACTGATTATTCAATATAGTAATCACATCTTTCTAGATACATTCCCTTTCATTAAATAAAATTTTATAGCCTTCAATTTCATTTTTGAGCTTTCAAACTTCTGCTTCTAGATCCATAACATTACTTTCATTTTCATATTCACTATCTTCAATATTGCATGAAAAAGGAAGTGGATCACAAGAGCAATTATCAATACCTGTTTTATCTTCTTCATTTATTGATTCACATTTTTATCGATTGTATTCTTCCTTTAAGTAGCCTTCTTATTGTGCTTCCTTCCCATTACGATAGATATCCTTCAAGCGATCAAGCTTCTTCTGAAGAGCCTTCTCTGATACCAATTGTTGGAAAAAATACTGGGGGGGGGGGGGTGAATTAATATTTAAATAATCACACAAATTATTCATTTTCTTTTCTGAATTATGTACTTGACTTTGCTTAATCCAACTAGCGTATGTACGCGAGTGTCATAAAGGAGGCTAGTGTATGCCCAATAAAACTATAATTTAGATAAATATTAAGTAACTTCACTTAGACTAGTGCATCATGAATTCATCATACATTTAGTAAGTAATAAATATGTGGAGTAAGAACAGATTAAACCATCACACATAATAAAATAATATGAACACCAAGATTTAAGGTGGAAACCAAATGTTGGAGAAAACCACCGCAGTTGTTGTCTTTGTCTTCAATATTTATTATAACGAAAAATTCTTACAATATTGTACTAGCACAGACTCATACAATCACATAGGAATCCACCTGCAGAAGGCTAAAACCTTCTCTTATTATCCAGCTCCAACTGGAAGGGAGCTCCAACCCCTTGATCTTGTTTATCACCACCCACTGGAAGGGAGCTACGACCCCTAATCTAGACACCAGCTACTATTGATAGGAAGCTTCAACTTCCTCACTAAATGCTCCAACACTCAGCACCATTTATGGACCATGTTACATAAATTTTCACACTCAACCCACTTGCTTCAATACATCACAACTTATAGATCACTTTTCATCATAAAATCCATGTTGAACCCTTTAACATCATATAATTTGAATATAAAAACTGAAACTGATTATTATACCCAAAGCATTCATATAATACCTGAAAATAGCTACCGGATCAATCAATCACTGAACCACTCAAATAATTAACCAACCACCAAAGCAAACAGTCACTTAGCCAATCACCGACTTAAGTCATTCAAAAAAATGAGATCACTGTAATCAAAACTGAACCCAGAATATTGCATCAACACACTAAATCAACTACAACCCTGAGCATTCATAAAAAAAAAATTATATGCTACTTCACTTAAGGCAACCCGCATTTATATGCGCTTTTCTATAGAGAAACCTATGTACATATCTCAATATACCATGTTCTGTAAAGTTTTAATCTTAATCACACAACAAATTATATAGAGAAATTCTAATGTATTATGTTAGATTACAAATCTTGGAAACCCCATGTAGTTAGGAGAATCATGTATATTATTCAACCAATCAATATTCAAACAATTTCAGCGTCATCACTCAAAGAGTTCTACGTCAAAAAGAACATATCAACATAACGACATCATTGAGAGACAACATAAATGCAATGATACAATATGATCTGATCAGACATATTCACAACAAAAAACCCTGTCCTGCATATGCACCTTCTATAATTATTTTCTGTGTACATATGCACTTATCCAAAACACATCCTGTGTACAGATCTCAATATACTAAGTTATGGAAACTTCTACTTAGAATCAGTCACAGAATTGGAAAGAGACATTCTAAAATATTCTATTACAGTATAGATCTCTAAAACCCGATATAGTCAGCATCAATTATCCTTCTCAACCAATCAACATGCAACTAATTTCAACTTCATCATTCAAACATTTATATTTCAAGAATTGTCACTAAACCCATATCAACGTGAATACATCACTGAGATATAGAAGAAATACAACAACATTGATCATATTTATCAATTACTTATAAGAGGAAACCATTCCTTTATGTACGTGACTTTGATGTATATAACCCGCGTGTGTACATGACTTTAGCCAGGGAAACCTGCATACAGATCTAAAAATTTTGACCTATAATTGTGCAACCCTTCAGAACTTTAGAAAAACCTAGATCATAACATTAAAATATAAAAACATGTATCTAATTTATTAAATCCATGAGGAGATCATACAATGGAAATTCATTTCAGGTCTCAGGATCATGATCCATAATTGTATTTATCGGTGCATAATTATTTCATATCAACTTGTCAATTATATCCCATACGCTACAAATATACTTCATATTGAATTATTCATCAAAACCCTTTACTCGTGCACACTTAAAACTTTGATCTTCACCTCCTTATATAGTTAGAGCCTTATCCAGTACCATCAACCAAAACTACACTAGTGTTGATGGTAATCTTGGACGGGATCAAATAACCGTTATTGCACTCAATATTGTGGGCTAATACCATGGTAAGGACACTTGGCATTTATTAACCATAGTGCACCAAATTTACCCGCATTTTCTTATTCATATTTGCATGTATACACGATTTTTATTAACTGAACCTGTGTATACACTATTTCGCTTCATCAAACATGTGTAAGTACATGAGTTGGCTTCATTGAACCTGCATATATGTGACTTTTCTTCATCAAACCTGTGTATGTACATGACTTGGCTTCACTAAACCTGCATATATTTCTTGAAACTTTACCTTCATCATTCCTCTATCATTGAATGGTATTTCTTTCTCTATCAAATCTGAACTATCCTGTAGATACATCAAGTTTAAATCTTCATCAAGTAGATTTCTCTCAAAATTCAACTCATCGAGTAGGTTTCCACAAGGACAACACATTACATCATAATGGCAACACAAGTGTGAAGGAAAAAATCAAAGAGAGTTCATTAAGAAGTTGGATTAACCATGTATCTAAGGGACTTCTTATTAGAACAATGGTTGTAGTGGTTAGGTGCACATGCATTTCGGTGGATGGTTGTTCCTTTATGTACCTGAACAACTTGATGATGTTTCCATAAACAAGGTACAATGTGTAATTTCCAGATTGGACTAGATGAAAATCTTTCTAATTGAGATTGATACAAGTATCATTAAGGGGGCAAGATGGAAATATATTTCCTACTGGTCTTTGTTGTGATTCATTCTATGTACAAGAGTCTATTCATAATGTTTAGGAGTTGTTGAGATCTAGATGTTTCCTATATTGGTGTGTGGTTGAAATAGACTCTCAAAAAAGTGATTGTGTATCCATGAAAAATTTTCTGTCTTTAGACAACACTTCATGTATATATATATATATATAATATTATTTCATTAATAGTAGTGTGCTTCATGAAAATTTTAGTTTGAATACTTATATATATATAGATATTAAATATATTATTTTATTAGTGTCAAAAAAGAAAATATAAATATGTATATGACTAGAGAAATTGTGGATTTTGATGTCATTGGAGGATAAAAAGCATCTTTATATAATGTAAGATTGAAGGTGAAAGAGATATAAACAACAAGTCAATAAAAAATGTATCTAAAGCTTTCCCAAAGGGAAACTGAGCAACAAGTTTCAAGCATATTGTCTTTGGCTAGCCTGCTATATAGAAAACCAACTTGGCCTTTCCTTCAAATTAAAATAGTAATTAAAGTACGTCTAATAAAGAAATTCAGACTAATTAGAAATACGTCGTAAGAGCTAAAAAATAGAAGATAAAATATAAATATTATATAGAAAGGGCAGTGAAGAAATTGATAGGGTTATCCTTTAAGCTTCCAAATGCATGCATGATACATGAGGACTCCCTCATGAATTTTAGCTAACTAGATATATAAATTGACTAGAAAAAATTATTTTTATTTTAAATGAAATAAATTTGGTGGACTTACTTCATGGGTTTGGAGGGAATAAAATACAAATGACAACACATGTCATTAGATATTTATATTTTAATGAAATTTAGTGTTCCAATTTTTGTTGGTGCTCGGAACTTGAACCAAATTCTGATGTATAAATTCCTCCTAATTTGAGTAATAGGTCAATTATTTGGTGAATTATTCACATAAAATGTAGAGACATTACTCGATATAAAAAAAAGGAGATGCCATCTCTGCTTTGATGTAGTATATTGGAGATTTTACGTGGTTTCCAAAGCATGGATATATGGATGATAGAGATGAAATAATTAAACAAATATAGACGATACACACAGAACCAAAATGAAAATTATTAATAGCCTAGGGAGAAACAACATATAAAATACCATCACTAAGGCTTGTTAAATACTTCATTAGTTTGCAAGGTAAGGGAAGGCACACAAAATATTTTGTCCATAAATGATGACACTACTCTCCAAAATCATATTTATAGAGTCCCAAGCCCTCGATTAGGAACGATGACACTACTATCCACAATCATCTTTATAGTCCCAAATCATCAATCAGGTAACATCTATCTTTACTAATTTTTTAATTTTTTCCTATTTAAGAATTATATTCTACCTCTTAGTGTATTATTTAAAAATTTAGTATAAACTACTTCTGCATTTTTATAGAGGTGGTAATCATATTTCTCACTCAAATATTCAATATGCATGTACAAGAAATAAATTCAAATTTCATTACATTTACATTTTTTAGTGGATTAGCTTATAGATTTGTTGAACAAGTAACAAATAAGGTACTTGTTAACTCTAAGAAAAAAAATACCAAAAATTAATTAAAATATCTTGAAACGATGAAAAATTCATCAATATAAAAATAATATAACTCAAGTTCACAATAAACTTTACTTTTATATTCTAAATACATACAATGTAATTTTTTTAATCAATATGAATTATAATTTATGAATATTATGCATTAGTTAAAATATAAGAGTGAAATAACAAGTTGAATATATATATATATATATATATATATATATATATTCAATTTATATTAGAATTATAAGGTTATTTAAAATATATTTGGCAATGGTAGAGAATAATTGAATAAGATAATATATATATTATATTATATTTTTCTTCTGCAATTTTATTCATGGTTTGGGGAGTTAATTTGTTATTTGTCGAAATACAACCAATGAGTATGTAAGCCATTAAAGTAACTAGGGGATGGAACAAATTTACTTGTGTGTCTATAGGTCATTAAAGAATTAATATAATCTTATACATGCCATTAAAGTATCAATATAAGCTCATATAAGTCATGGTCATTTTATTATAATCTCGAGAGGTGAAAAGACACATTCCACCACTATATCAAGGTGTCTCCATAATTTTAGGGTAAGGGATTCTCATGAAAATTGAACCATAATGAACCAGGGACATTTAGATGTTCTTCGGTCCACATATGTGTGCACACTTCAAGAGACCTTCAATATAAAATAGCTGGGTGAAAACCTAAACTACTAACTTATAGTGTCTCTACAACTTCTAGGATAAAAAGATTCTCATGAAAATTGAACCCTAATGAACCAAGGGCATTGAGTTGTATTTTGGGCCACTTATGTGTGCACAAGTCAAGAGACTATTGATATACAGTATTTGGGTGCAACCATAAATCACAACCTTAAAGTGTCTCCACCACTTCTTGGATAAATTTTTTCATGAGAATGGAACCTTAATAAATAATCAAGGCCTCTATGTAAATTAAACCCTAATGAACGAGGGACATTGGGATGTGTTTTGGTCCACTTATGTGTGCACACGCCTAGAGACCATTAATATACATTATTTGGATGCAACCATAAAATACTGCCTTAAATTGTCTCCACAACTTATAAGATAAAAAAAATTCATGAGAATGGAACCTTAATCAATACTTGAATTTTCAGGAACACAAGACATGGGGGTGGGTTTTGGTCAACTTCTATATTTAATGAAAATACAATCTTAATCAACACTTAAACTTAAAAAATGAAGGACATGGGGTGGGATTTAGTCCACTTTTATTTGCACAAGTCAAGAGATCATCAATATACTCTATTTAGGTAAAAATATAAACCACTACCTTAGGTTAAGGTATCTCCATAGCTTCTATGATAAAGAACTTTCATAAAGATAAAACCTTAATTAACATTTAATAACTTCATTTATCACTTTTCCATATTCTGTCTCTTTTTTTACAATGTTTACTAGTTTTTTAATCAATTATGAAAATTACTTTAAAAAAATAAAAAATATATAAATCAATAAATAAATATACTACTTAAAAATAAATATAAGTATATTTATTTATTTTATGATTATGCCTATTAATTATGATGATGATGATGATGATGATGGTTACCATCCGTTGAGACCAATGTGGTCTATCAGACCTTAAGAAAGAAGAAAGAATCTAAGTTTGATTCTTTAAAATCATGTTTCTATGGTCAAAGAGAAGGGAAATAAGTGCTCAAGATCGCTATAGGTGGGTTGGCTTAATAGGTGAAGAATATTGGAAGTGTAGGAGATGGTAGGGAATTGAGAGCGAATGTGAGTAAGAGTAGGACAATCTAAAAGGAATTTCTTTTCATATTTCACCTACTTAGAATCACAAATCTGTTAGATTCTATCATTCTGAGGGGTCTTGGGAGTAGACCACCGCCGAGTCTCACTCTGAAGCTCATGGGAATTAGTTCTTATCTTACCAATGTTCATTTTCTTCTTATTATTGGACAGCACAAAGAGATAATTCTGATTACCAAGGGTGGGGTTGATCACTTTCTTATAGTATCTTAGCTTCGTTTTACCGTCTAGCTCCTGATCCTCACACAACTTGTCTTTAAACATGGAGGTAATAGTATTTTTTATATTATCTTTTCTTTCCATTCTAAGCTCCGCCTTAATTCCCCAATGGTTGAGCCAAGACTGGGCATCCTTATGCCACCTGAGCTTGAGGCAAAGGTGAGGGTTTTGAATACAGTTAGAAGCAATTGTAGGGAGCCTTTTTTATTCCATGTTTTCAAGCTTCTTCTGATACATCAAATATCTAAACATAGATGTACATCTCATGGGGGACAAAACAGATTCGATCAAGAGGATAGGATAGGGATTATCTAGCTTGATCTTAAGGTTGTAGATTATGAATTGCTTTTGAATAATCTCAATCTTCCTCCATGACTCTCTGGATATACTACAACCCAAAAATTCACATCTGTATAGGAAAAAGGAGGTGACAAGGGTCTCAAAGAGGAGCTTCTTTTTACTCCAAATGTAAATATCGACCAACTTACAATTGTTTTCAAGCTCATAGTAAGCTTTCCAGCCCCCAATAATCCTTTTCTCAATGCTATAATTCAATTTGAGATGATGAGGAAAGTTAATGCCCAAATAATTATAAGAAGAACCCTGCTCTAAGCATTGGTTATTATACATGAAACTACCATGGGTGATATTTTTGGATTTAATGATCATCACTTTAGTCTTGTCAGTGTTAACTATCATACCTATCTTGGAGTAGTAGTCATGAAGAATCTGGGGCTGCCTGTCAAGGTCATCATGGATTTTTGCGAGAATAATGATATCATTGGCATAGAGGAGAAGTGTAATGAGAACACCAGCAAGTTCGATGCCCTTGCATCTGCAGATTCCAGACACTCCTCTAGCTTATCGATGTATATGCCAAAAATATTAGGGGATAGGGGACACCCTTGAATAACTCCAATATTGAATTTAATGTCTTTACACCACCCCTCTTTGGTCTTAAGCTTGGTAGTGACACTTCTTCGACACTTAGTGAAGTCGCCTCAGCCAATCAAGGTTCAAATTACGCAGTTTACGGGGTAGTGAACATAGAGGACTTGGAAAGCAGTGGTAGATGCATTCAAGATGATTAGTTCGCAACCTATGTCTCAGTATGCATATGTGAGTCTCAATCATTTGTAAGTGTGTTGGGTTGGTTGCCGACTATTACCACTATAACCCTAGGTTAACTACACTGACCATTGCTATAATTCTTAGCTAAATCTTGCCTTCAACCACTATGGGTAAGTATCAAAAAAATAACTCTTAGATTACCACTATAACCTTAAGTGACCACTACCATTACAACTCTTAGGTCAACCTCACTGCCTCCAACCATGGGAAGTATCAAGAAATAACTCTTACGTCAACCCCTTGCTTGCAACCATGGGTAAGTATCAAGAAATGTCTCTTAGTTCAACCCCACTATGGGTAACCATGGGTAAGTATCAAGAAATAAATCTTAGGTCAACTTAGCTTCCTGCAACCATGAGTAAATATCAAGAAATAACTCGTAGTTCAACCCTCTTGCTTGCATCCATGAGTAAGTATAAAGAAATAACTCTCAAGTCAACCCTTGGGGGCAACCATGGTTAAGTCTCTCGAAATTTGAACTTAAACATGTGTAATCATGTTGATTTTACATTTTCAAAAACTTGCTAAATAATCACTCAAAAAAAATTGTGACATAATATCTTATTAATTATATATTATTTACTTAAAAGAAATTTTATAATGCATTATATATATATAAATTCCTCTTAAGAAAATTAAAAAGTTTATTAGTCAATAATTTGAGAGATTGTGGAGAGGGATGTTAATGTTTTCTATTTTAGTTATGTTTTTTTTGGTAGATATTCTATTTCCTAACTTGCAATGTTGGCCTAGTATTGCATTAGTGTTCATTAGCGAGACTAGCCAAAACTGAAACCTTTAGTAAGGGACAAATGAGATCATGCTTTACAAAATGAGTAGAAAGTGAATACAAAATAAACTGGCCAAGAAATAGAACTAATTGATTTAAAGACAAAATGATAGTAGTCATTGTACTTTTGAACCCTCTTTAGAGCCAAGTAAAACATCGAACACAACAAAAAAAACTCAAACAGTCAAAATCTGTAGTAACCACCTCAATTCGTTCTTTAATGTTACCTAAAATATTAGGTATTTAAAAAATTACATTACATATCTATTTTATTCTAATATTTAATATTATAAATATTTAAAAATACATTAAATACTATTTCATTTTACTATAAATATTTTCTTATTTTTGATAATGTCTTTTAGACATTTCAAACCAACTAATGTGGTTTATCCTCGAGACAAAGGTGAAAAAATCAGCCTATCAACTTGTTTAAATAATAGAAATGCATCGAGTTGAAAGATAACTATTAAAAAAATTGAAAGATAACTATTAAAAAATTAAAATAACTGAGTTAAATAAAAAAATTTATATCTAATATAATTCACTGCGAAAACCCCTAAATGCTTGAATAGAAAGAGTGAAAGGAGCTCTACTTTAATGGTTCCTGAGGCACAATACTTGCTAAGGTTTTGCAAATGGGGTAGCAAGCTAAGTGGGCTTGATTGTGGGGAAAACTCCATAGCTAAGCGCTTGAGCCAGAGGCCATCTAGGATTGGTGACCTCCGAGGAAGTCCTAGTTACTGGGTGCAAGCCCCAGAAGTGATTATTGATGCTATGTGATTCATTTCACTAGTTTCAATCCCACTTCGTCACCTATGTGAGCATCACCCGAGGCAATGAGTGCTAAGTGGACTACTCAAAAATCATGAGAAATTACCTCTCACTGAAAAATTGTCATAAATGAATGACTTACTTAAAGCAATTGAATCCCAAAAAATAATATCTAATATAATGCATTGCCAAAACCCCTAAATACAAAATAAAATATGTTAATTAAAATTTTTGAATATTTGATTAGAAAATAAATCAATATAGTATTATATTATTATAAAAATAAATATCTATTTTTAATAAATTATCTTATAAAAAATTAAAAAAAAAAATAAATCCAAAAACTCAAAATTATATTACTATAAAAAAAAATATTTATTAAATTACAATAATATTTATTAAAAATTATATTATTATAAAAATAAATATTTAATAAATTACAGTAATATTTATAAAAAATTAAATTATATACTCAAATTTGGCTAACATAGGGTCATACTAGCCTTACCGCGGGGAGCGCACACCCACAAGAAGGAAGGTCTTTCCTAGATAACCTGGATTGGACGCTTTAACCAAGCGGTTAATTTAGTAACGTGGTAAAAATCTGAAAGTTGCCGGACACATTAATTAATTTATAAAGAAACAATCACATTAAGTTCTATAACAATTAGTTTTATTAAAAAATCATTAAATTTTATAACAATTAATTTATTTTAAATTATATAAATATTATTGAAAAATATTTATTCTACTTAATATTAAATTTTGTATTGCTTAAAACAAAATTACATATTTAAAAAGAATACAGTTTGTTTAATATTCTAATGTTATATATATAAATTGCTCATATTAAGCTCTGGACGAGAATATAGAGATTTATTGGTATAAAATTATGATGTATTTAACATTTGCTTCCTTTCTTACACTTGGACTAGAAATTTTAATTTTTACCAACGGGGAGTTGACTTGTATGTTGGGAATAGATTTGGCATATTCAATGACTTTTCTAGATTGTGGTTAATATATTTATTATCATAGTTAATAACATTCTATTGAAGGTAATGTTTAATTATAACTGACAGTGTGTATTACTCTAACATTTTATGTAAATTTTGTGTCTTCGCAAATTTTCAATGTTAATAAGGTTTAGTTAGAATTAGTTTTAAGATTTAGTAAGAAGTTAGAATTAATTTCAACTAATTAATTGGGATTAGATTTATATAGTTGTAGAAATAACGAATGAGAAAAAGAAGAAAGCATTAAGATCTTTGAAGTTTCAGTTCAATATTTCTATTAATTGTTGTTTGTTTAAAGTGCGTTTGTCATCTCATAATTTCTATGTTTCGGTATTAGGAATTATTAAATGAGTGGGAAACATTTAATTGTTAGTACAATTTGTTTATATTTGAGAGGTTGATTTTTTTGTTTTTCAATTATTCATTTTAAAGTGAGAATTACAAAGTTTTTGTAATATTATAATGAAAAAATAGTTTTTTCTGGGATTTGGTGAAAATTAGTTATAATAGGAAATTAGTGGGTTTTCGAAATATTGTTGGTTGGATCTTAGTCTAAAAAAAATAATTAAGGAAAATTTTTGTCTATCAAGTATTTCATGATTATATTTTTAAAATTTTGTCTACCAAATATCTCGTGATTATATTTTTTTTTCTCCTAGGTATGGCTTGTAATCTTCAAGTAAAATTTGTTAATGAAAGGGTCCATACTTGTTATGATGATTGAATTTGAAGTGACTAGTTTGGGATTGGTGTATTATTTCCTTGGCACAGAAGTGAGGAAAATGAATGATAGTGTCAATCTTTCACAAGAAAAATAGGCTATTTCATTATATTCTATGTTCTCTATATGGGTATGAGATACATCCTTTGCACTAAGACATTGTACATTTCCTTTAGAATAGATATGGAGGGTAATTCTCGTAATTCGTACACATGGTTTTTTGCTTTAGCAGTTTTGTGATGCATGGTAGTTTAGCCCATAGCTTTGTAGTTTTGGTTAAGGAACTATTCTTATATTAAAATACAAGTGAAATAGATTGGTGGTTTATGAATGTTGTAGGAATACACACACACACACACATATGTGTGAATGAAAAGATAAACTTAAAAAATTAGGTTGGATTTCATAAGTTAAGGTATATGTTTGTCATTGCATTTGTTTTTTCTTTATTAAGAATTTGTTTACAACAACTAACTATACAAATTTTAAATCTCCATTAGGTATTAATATAGTTTTGGATTTTAGGAAAAAATTTGTATATCTTTGAACTACTAACCATTTCCTTTCATAACCATTCAAAAGAAGAATGGATTGTGTAGATATCATGTTAAAGTAATTACTTGTGGTTGGATTTTTATGACATCTATATTATCATATGTTTGTCATCTGCATACATTTAACATACTTCTCATGAAATAATTATATGTTAAAGTTGGCAACTAGGGAAAAAGTCAACCTTGGGACAACACATTTGATGGAGATGATGATTGCATAAATTCCTCTTTTCGAGAGGATTAAAATTGATATAAAGAAAACCTAATTTGGACAAGTAGAAGTGTTTTTTTGAATTTATGCCCACATATGTGCAAACTGTTCAGGACAATGACATAATCATGTAGACTCATGAAGCCTAATGGACGTGACTCTTCGCCCTCAACGACTTGTATAAATACAAGTGACCTCTCACCTCATTTGGCATCATCATCACTCACAGATTCTTCTTTTTCCTCTCCTTGGTTCGTACAACATTGGAAATTCTCTCTCTCACAAATGTGTGGCACAAGGATGTCAAATTTTAGGAGATAATTCGAGGGCCGAAAAGCTCCGAATTTTTTTGCAGTTTGAACAATGTTGACCAGTATTAAATGTTACTTTTTGGGCATCCTTTTACTTTGATTTTTAGGGTGCATCTCTCTCTTAGTAGGCCACATTTTTTGGCACATGAATCGAGGAAAAAGGAGGACTTTGACATGCATTAACCACAGGTTGACTAGGTTTTGATCATAGATTTATGATTGTTTTGGGTTGAATTTGACCACTGTTAGAGGCTGAATTTGACTACATTTGACACAACTTCAAAAAATCTGACTATCATGCATGGAAGATGATTTTGGACTTGAATTTTGAGGAGCATCAAGTATTGGACTATGTGCATGGAAAAGTGGTAGAGCCTCCTTAAAATGCACCCACTACTGCTAAGATGAAGTACACAAGAGGTGAGGTCAAACCAAAGAAAATTTTGGTTAATTATATTCAAAAGCATTTGGTTGCCTATATTTCTGATTTGGGATCTTCTAAAAAAATATATGACAAGCTGGTTCGGATGTTCAAAGTGAACAATGAAAAACAAATCCTCTTTCTCAAAAACAAGTTGTAGGATATCAAGATGGATAAAGGGGAGTCCATCCAATCCTACTTCATGAGGATCACACAAATCAAGAATGAAATTTTATCTATTTGATAATTTACTGATGTCAGGGAGCTCACTCTCATGACACTTGAGTGTATTTCAAGAGTATGGGATGTGTTTAATACTACCATTCTCAACAATGGAAATATTCCTAGTTTTGATGAATTATTGACTAGATGCACTCAAGAAGAGACGGGGATGATGGAGAGGGATAAGCGTTCAAATGGAAATGAACCTATTTCTTTCTTTTCTCATCTGAAGGGAAAGATCAGTGTTGTTTCAAAGAGAGAAGGTTAAGGATTTACGTAGTGATTCAAAGAAGGAACAAAAGGACTAGAAAATTGCAATAGGTTTGGTTGCTATGTTAAAGAGTGTCCTCATAAGAAGGATACCCAAAGGGATGATGACAACAACAACCATAACAATTACAAAGGAAATGGAAATCAAAGAAACAACAAGTTCAACTCTAAAGGATACATAAATTCTCCCACTGCTCGATATGGAAATGTTCGACCTCCCAAAAGGATTAGAAAATTTAGGGATGAGGAAATTAATGTTGTAGAAAAAAATGGAGTTTTATCTTATTTCCACTCTATATATTGCCTCTCCTCTAGATAGTTTGGATCATTGGTTGATTGATACTCGAGCCTTAAGAAACTTCACTGGGTACAAGGAGGCCCTCTCAAATTTGATAGAAAATAAGACTAATTTGGAGATCAGACATGGAGACAATGCTACCTACCTCGTGAAATGGATATGGAATGTCAATATTCACTTAAATCAAGTTCAAACCATTCATCTAAAATAAGCATTTTATTGAACCAATATGAAGAAGAACTCGGTGTCTATTTCTACGGTGGAGTATAAAGGATTCAAGGTAGCATTCATTGATGGAAAGGTACATATTTGGAAAACAAACCCTCAGATATTTATTTACCCTTGGATTTAGGGTTGAAGGTCTCTATCAATTTGGTGGAAGTCCTTTGCTAGCTTTGACTTGCGATACTTCTCTTCAATCTTAATTATGGCACCAAATATTTTATCACCTTCATCAGAAAGCCTTACCTGGGGTAAGGAAGATGGTCGTAGGTATTCCTAAGTTCAATATGAATCGTGAAGGAGTTTTTTAGGGTTGTGCAACTGGGAAGCTCAAAAGGGGACCATTCCTTTGAAGTGAAAGGTAAACTACCGACATTCTTCAATTGTTCTATTATGATCTATCTGGTATGTTGCTCGTAACATCATTAGGAGGATACTTTTACTATGCAATTTTTTTGGATGATTTATGTCGCAAAGAGTTGATCTATTTCTTGAAGAAGAAGGACTGAGTGTTAAAATGGTTCCTTTATTTTAAATCATTCTTGGAAAATCAAATAGGGAAGAAGATCAAAATATTGAGGACCGATTATGGAACTAAATATGGATCAAATGAATTAAATGACTTTTGCATAGAGTCTAGCATTAAGAGGGAGACCACCACTCCATATACTCGTGAGAAAAATAGAGTAGCTAAAAGGAAGAATTGAACAATCATAGAAGCCACCCATGCCATCCTCCATCACCAAGGCCTTCCAAAGTTATTATGGGGATAAGTTGCCAAAAATTCTGTATATTTTGAAAATGGGAGCCCGCATCAATCATTGGATTCCAAGACACCTGAAGAGGTTTTCACTGGTAAGAAACCTGATGTTTATAATTTTATAATATTTGGTTTTCCCATGCATTTTCATGTTCCTAAAGAGAAAAGAAAAAATTTAGAAGCATCTCAGAAGAAAGATACAATTGTGGGCGACAATGAAAATTCAAAGGCATATAGAATCTATGTGCCTAGTCAAAGAGAAGTGGAAATAAACCATCATGTCACTTTTGATGAATATTATGCGCTTGGGAAATCCATAGATCTCCCTATCCCAAGGAATGACAATAAGGATATTGCAACAAGATAGGATGAACCTCTGATAGATGAGCCAATGCCCGATGTTGAAGGCCCAATGGATCCCATTTATCCACCTCTCAGTGATCCCTCTACCTCAAGGAAAATACCTTTGTGGCTCAAATTTACTCTTGAAGATGTTGAAAGACACATTTCTCCAAGAGGGACATTTTGTGAAACTAAGAATCCGAACAAGTATCAAGGGTACTTAGTTTCTATGAGTATTATTGTTCAATCTAATCCATGTATACTCAAAGAGATTGTAAAACACCAAGTATGCAAGGATGTGATGAATGAGGGAAAATTTGCTTGACTGACATACAACGTATGGATATCATCCAACAAAAATGTACCAAGTGGCATGAAATTGTTATTAAGAATAAGGTGTTTAAAAAGGTGTATGGGTTTTGCTATATGGCTCCAGGTTCAAGGATTTTAAGGGAAAGCTTCATACTATACTAGGTGTGTAGGTATTTATGAAGTGAACACAGTATTTGATAATGGGACTATTAAACTAAGAAATATGGATGAATCACAACCATGTTTTCTTTCCAATGGACATGGTATTCAATTGTATCATAAGCCATCTTCTAAGTATTTATTCTTTGACATCGTCTAAGATTCATTTCTTGAAATTTTTGAGTTAGGGTTGACGTGGTTTTTCCTCTGGAAGCCCTCGATTTATTGGGATTGATTTGTTTGATGAGATACCACATTCATGCTTGGAATATGGCACGAGGTTGGTTGGCTGAAGTGAGATTTGGCTCTACCAATCTATGGTTGGGTGGAATGTGAAAGTTGCATCTCTGGTTGGTTTTTACATTCAATAATGAAGAGTTCATTCCTTTGGTGTTTGGTTTGAAAATTTTCTAGTTTCTATGTGGACTCTATTGTTGTTGTATCCTCTGTATTTCTGTGGTTATTGTGATGGGTATAAGCATGTATTTTATCAGTGATGTTGTATGGCTCTCCCCATGTTTTTAATTGTAAATTAATACACAATGTATCTATGGTAAAAATATTGTATTGAAGTTAATGATGTAGTGGATCAATGCTTCTTATAAATTATCACATATGTATGAAACCCATATGCTTCAATTTGTTGTTTACACATGTAGATTCAATGTTTTTGGTGTGTTTCAGAAAATTCTTGTCATGGCTAGAAGGGTTCCAGATGAATTATTGTTTATGTGATTTCTTTTGTGTCATTGTACTATTGTTATTTAGCATTCCTTAAGTTTTCATGATGTTTTGGGTAGTGACCTGGGCTCTGGGTCTGAAATGGTGGCTCAAATCTAGAATCAAAAAGCACATAAGCATTTGAGTCCCTAGCCACAAGAATGCAATATTATGCATGGGGATATATCCTCTTAGACATAGGAATGCAGTGTTATTCTTGCGAATATGGCTCAAAGAGGCCAAAATTTCAGTGTGACCCAGGGGTAAGAGGCCTAAAAGTTTGTGTTAGCTCTTGGGGGTGTCATTGATGATGTACAAGGTATGTATGTTATGTTTCCATCGATTCCACTTCCTTAAGTTCACTTAGGAGGTTGAATCCCATATAGTATTCTCTCATCACATGTTTACCCCAATTGGCCAGTTACTTAGGTAGATGTGGAAAGAGGGTGTCACATAGTGGTATTATGGCATGGTTCAACCCTCAGACTATATGGGGAGTGCGTTGGTCATGTTTTTCAGTTGGTTTCATATGTGTTTCTCATACCTATGATGTATGTGCTTGTTGCATTGATGTTTTGTTTGCTATGGTGGTAGTGGTGTCTCCATGGAAGTTTTTACGGTGATGTTGTCAACATTTGTTTCATGAGTGTATGATTGTTTGTGTGTTTCACATGCTTGTGTATTGTCCATGCACTCTTGCTTACATATTGTTACATATCGTACATGTATTTCTTGCTTATTCTAGGGTTACATATTGGTCATGCTTCAGTGCTATCCGTGTATGAATTCTTGTGTGATGTCATATGTTAAACATGCATTGGTCATTCATGATTGGTTATACATGTCAAGTGGGTGCATATGGTAAAGTTTGCATTGGTTTGGTGAAGGTTATTGTGCATAAGGTAATTGTATGCAATTATGTCATGATGATGATTTTAGTATGTTATGATGCTAATGTGTTGGCTAATATATAGGAGGATATGCAGACCATCAAAGTAAAGTTGCAGCATTGGACCTCGAGGCAAGGTCATCATAAAGGTTTGGAAGTTGGGGATGTAGGTATGTAGGTTAAGGATTGTTATATGTAGTATGGTTATGAGTATTCCTTTCATTCTATTGATGTTATTGTTACATACATTATATATGTTAGCTGATTAGTGTGATTTTATGCACATGTGTTAGATAGTCATGAATGATAGCAACATGTGGTTGTATGCATGGGTATTGTTGTTTTATCTTAGAGAACTTATATGTTGTTAGGTCTAAGACTTTTGGGATCCATAATGTAGGTGAATGTCTTTCGGATTAATCACATCATTAGGATTTGGTCGACGTTTCGAACCAACTATTGTGGTTCATCCTCAGGACAAGGAGGAGAAGCTAATCAATCTTAATGAATAAATAGGGATGCATCATTACCTGGTAATAGCCGTTAAGAAATAGTTGTTAAAACTAGTTGTTGGAAAGTTAGTTATTAAAATTGTTTTAAGGAATAGAATTAATATTAATTAATTAATTAATTAAGTAATTATAAAAATAATATTTTGTTAAGGACTAGTTGTTAGAAATTTACCTATAAAAAATTATTATATTTAAGAAATAATATTAATTAATTAACTATAAAACAAGATTTGAATAGAAAAATAATTATTTAAAAAATTCTCATTAAAAAGGGACTTTGAAATATTTATGAATGAGGGAGGGGTGAAAATTTTGTATTTAAAAAGATTAATTAAAAAATAAATAAAATAAAATAAACAATAATACTAATACTAATAATAATAAAGAAAATAAAATAAAAATGATATAATATAATATAATATAATATAAAGTAATACAAAATAATTTCCAGGCGAGAACCATTGTCCATCTCTTACTTAACTTCCAACCATCATCATAATTGAGATTCTCGGCATGCCTTTCAATTTTGGTTGCCTCCCTTAATTTCCTATGGTGGAAGTCATCAACTTTAGCAACGACTTCAGATTCTTATATGTTGTTGATGAGAATGTTATATGTTAACGTGTTGTTGTTATATGTTAGTTAAATTCATGGTTAGGGTTACAACATGCAGGTATTAGTTGACTTATTTGTGCTATTTTGTTGTACTAATCTAGACTGAGTATGCATATGTGATTTTTATGTATGAGTACCAATTTTTATGAGCTTATGATGAGAACATGTTAGGTAGTTACTGTTATGAATATCATGATTTTATTTGTGTTTGAGTTTATGTGTTGGGAAGTCATATTGTTCTAATCTAGATTGATTTTGCAGACAAGACAGACTCCCCTGAGATACATTAAGGTATGAGATTTCTTATGTCGTATACTTGGTGGTTGATCATTTGACTATGTCGTCTATTTTGTGTTTGAGTGTTTTGTGTATATTATGTCTTCTAGTTTATTTATCAAACATGGTATGTTTATAGTTTGTTTCAATGTTTGATTAATTGCATGGTATGAGTATATGTGTCCTTAAGATTGCATGAAGGAATAATTTTGCTTTAAGATAGTTGTGCTAACACATATGTACTGAGATATCTGGTATATACTTGGATGTAAGTAGGTGATAGTTGTATCATAATTTATTATGATCGATGAATGTGAGTTTATTGCTGATTATGAAATGATTGTTAGTCTTGGTAAAAGTTGATTTTGAATTGATAGATATTTTTGCCTGATGTTTGGTACACATGGATGACATGTGTGTTCAGTTACATGTTAGCATGCTTGGCACAATGAGGTAAGGTAACTGGTATATTGTAGGTTTATATTATACACTAAAAATTATGTGTTTATGGCGGATGATGCAAGGGATTGCATGGAAAAAGAGTTTGCCATGAAATCTTGTAGTAGGGTGAGGTTGAGCTTTCCTTTGGAACTATTGGGAATCCATGGGGGATTTAGTCATGGTGTATGATTTTACTTTCGATATTTTATGATTTTTTTTCACTTTATTTGTAGCTTTGTTTATGTCCATTGCAAGGATTGGAGACTTTGTTGCGGTGTCATATTGATTTTGGTTTTCCTTGGTTTTCTTCTTTTGTTTCTTGTGATTTTCTTCTATGTTTTGAAAGCCTTGGGAATTGGTTGGGGAAAGAGGAATTTAATGGGTCTCGAGAAGATTTTATTGAAATACAATAGGTAATGTAAGGACTGAATGGAGCTCAGCGCACTAGTAAGTGCAACGAAAGGTAAAGTGAATGGATGTGAGATAACAGATGCCTTGGCTATGTTGGGAATTGTTTTTCTCAATTTTGTGCATGTTATGCATGCATAAAGGGAGTTATCTTAACCTAGACCTTATGATATTGAGAAATTTTGTTGTGATCATGGTTATGTCAATTTTTATATATGCATATATGTATGTATGTATGTATGTATGTCATTGATTGACAGGGTCATCAAGGATCATGATGGTTTTATGTTGATATTTATATGTATATATGTATGTCATTGTATGATAATATTATGATTTTTTTTATATTAATGATTATATATATCTATGTATGTATGTATATATGTCATTGTCTGATAGGGTTCTCACTGATCGTTCTTGTATAGGAATGATTGATTATGAAAGTGAAGGGCATGAAGAGGTTCTTGGCTTATGAGGAATCAAGTGGGAAGAATAACCATGAGAGATATACAAGGTTAGTATCATGTGGACATGAATTGATATTATATGCTTGTACTATGCCTATGTTTATGTTATGGATAGGTAATGCTCAGGGGTACATTAGAGAAGTGAAAGTAGTTTGATCTATGGCATTCTAGGATAAGTAAGGATAGTGGAAAGAAAATAGAAGCAAGATTTCTTGTGGGTTCAATGTGTGGTCTATGGATGTGAAGTACTACTACTGTGTATATGTTGTGCATGTTGTATATTCATTGATTTTACCAATGCTGATTTGTACATGTAACATATCTAGTATTGTTTAAATATCATGATTATGTTGTGTGTATATTGCATATGCACTGCTAGGTATATATGGTGCTATGTACATGTTGGATCTGCGGTGATGTGTACTTATCATATTGTCTGCATGTTGGATTTGTGATTTTGTATGCATATGGTGTTGTGCACATGATGGATATGTGGTGTTCTATATGTATGGTGCTATGTATATGTTGTATATGAAATCTATGTAAATATGGTGTTGTGTGCACGTTGTACATATGGTTCTATGTACCTATGGTTTTGTGTGCATGTGGTGTTGTGTAAATGTTGTACAAGTGGTGTTGTTTGTAGGTGGTGTCGTGTACAAGTCATGCATGTTGTACTATGTATATATGGTGCCATGTAGATGACATGCATGTGGTGTTGTGTACATGTGGTGTTATGTACACATTGTTCAAGTGGTGCAATGTACATTTGGCGTTGTGTACATGTTGTGCAGGTGGTGTCATGTACAAGTGATGTTGTGCACATGTTGTGTAAAGGTGGTACTATGTATGTGTTGTACATATGGTACTAGTATACATGTGGTATTGTTTGAATTTATTACATGTTGTGTTGTGACCATGCAGTACTATGTATGTGCATTATGTAGCCATGGTGTCGTGACGTGTATTTTTGTGTTGTAATTTATATATGTATATGTATTGTGTTGTATTTTACACCATGTGTAGGTTTATGTGTTGCATGATAGAGTAGGCGTATGTATTGTGTTGTATTGTACACCAGGAGTAGGCATATGTGTTTTATGCCAATGTAGGCGTATGCATTGTGTTGTGTTGTGCACCATATGTAGGTGTATGTATTTTGTTTTGTTGTACACTGGGTGTAGGTGTATGTATTGTATGTTGGTGTGAGTGTGTGTATTTTATGGAGTTTTATGTTATATGTGGGTGTTTATGTTGTGATGTACACAGTGTGTATGTGTATATGATTGAAGAGAACAGAAGGCATTGGGTGCTTGCCGAGTGTGGCAACTAATCCAGTGTATGTACAGAAAGAAAAAATGTAGAAGATAAGAATCAATTAAAGGATAAGTATCAATAATTTATTTTATTTTTATTATGCATGCGATATATGATTCTGAATTATGATGGTTACATGTGATTTATGATTATGGTTCATTATGCATTATGAAACCAGATCCAAAAATAGAAGAGAAGAGAGATCAATGCCTTAGAAATCAACCACTTCGAGAGGGCAACCTCTGATACATTACATAAATGAAAAATTCTTGGATGATTCAAATGAACAAAACCTCCTTTATATATATAGGAGTCCATGGGGCCACAATGTAATCCTAGCCGACCTAAAAATAATAATGTAATGGCACAATAATAACAATATGGGGGTTAGAAGGGTACAACAATAACAATAAGGGGGTTACACTAGCAACAATAAGGGACTATACTAGTAATATAGGGACCTAAAATGCTCCTCTCCTCCAAAAAAGTGTCATCCTCAATGCTTCAGTAGCTTCGGGTGCTTCTATATAAAATTCTCATCCTCCCATGTAGAATATTCAGTGGGTAAGTTCTTTCATTTGATGAGATACTCTGAAATTGATCAATTTTGTAGCTATCAAGTTCTTGTTTCCGTGACTGCTTCAGGTTCCAATATGATTTTTCCTTCCTCATCAAGTTCTGGCAATATCGTTTGAACTGGAAATTTTTCCCCTATAACCTTCTTTAATCATGAAACATGGAAAACCAGATGCACTCGCGAAGAAGTAGGAAGCTCCAATTTGTATGCCATAGTACCAATATTTTGCAGCACCTTGTAAGGACCATTGTACTTTGGTGATAATTTATTATCCTTCTTAGCTTTCTTGAGGGAAATTTGTTTGTATGCTTGTACCCGTAAAAATACTTAGTCTCCTACATCAAAACTTCTCTCGCTACGATGTTGATCTGCCAGTTGTTTCATTCGATTTTGTGCCAAATTTAGTTTATCCTTTAAGAGTTGGAGAACTTCTTGTTGATGCTCGATGTGATATTCCACTGCTTGAACCCTAGAATTTTCCCTTAAAGAAGATGTGATGGACGGTGTATGATATCCATGAAGTGCCATAAATGGGTCATTTTTGCTGAAGTATGGAAGGAAGTGTTATACCACCATTGAGTGAGAGGTAACCACTTGACCCATTGTGCTTTATTACCAGATACAAACTTAATGAAAATATCCTTCCAAACATTTATTCACTATCTCAGTTTGACCATTTGATTGAGGATGATAAGATGAGCTATGAGCTATTTGAGTACCCAAACAAGAAAATAATTCCGTCCAAAAAATTCCTGTAAAAATGGGATCTCTGTCACTTACAATAATCTTCGGGTTCCATGTAGCTTTTGAATTGGTTCCATAAATGCAATAGCAACTGTACTTACTTTAAATGGATGAGATAATGCACAAAAGTGTGCATACTTGGTAAGTCTATCAACTACCACAATGATGACACTCTTTCCTTCGGATTTAGGTACACCTGTGATAAAATCCATTGAAATATCCTCCCAATGTTGACTTGGAATGGACAAAGGTTGTAGAAGAACTGGGGTATTAATTGTCTCAACTTTATTTTGCTCGAAAACCAAACATTCTGCCACAAACTTTTGAATATCTGATTTAAGGCCATCCCAAAAAAATTCTTTCTTCATCATGTGGTAAGATTTTAAAAATCCTGAGTGTCTTCCTAAAGGAGAAGTGTGCAATTCCAAAATAATATTTTGTTTTAGTTGGGAATTCTTGCAAATATATAAGCGATCTTTGTACCATAAGGAATCATTTTTCCAACTAAATGTATCAGATGTAATAGGATCTTGTTGCAAATTTTGAATGGGTGTCCACACTTCTTTCTCCTTCTTCCATTCATTCGTTGCTTCAGTTATCTAATCTAGCTAGATAATAGAAATGGCACAAGGCAATGCTTCCACCTCTTCATCCTTTCTTGAGAGTGCATCTGCAACAAAATTTAGCTTCCCTTTTTTGTAGATGATTTCAAAGTCATAACCCAACATCTTTGTGACCCATTTTTGCTGCTCTTATGAAGATAGTCTTTGTTCCAAAAAGTGTTTAAGACTATCATGATCAGTTTTTATCTTGAAGTGTCTTCCCATTAGGTAAGTTCTCCATTTCTTTAGTGCATGCAGTATTGCTAACATTTCCTTCTCATAAATAGGTTTCTGTAAATACTTTCCTTTGATTGGACGACTTTCAAAAGCAATGGGTCTTCCTTCTTGTATTAAAACAACACCAATTCCATTTCCTGAGGCATCACATTCCACAATAAAGGTTTTTGTGAAGTCTGGCGTAGCTAAGACCGGTGCTAGGCACATTGCCTCTTTAAGATGTTCAAAGGCCTTAGTTGCTTCAGGAGTCCATGAAAATGCATCATTCTTCAATAATGTTGTTAGAGGTGCTGCTATTCTCCCATAATTCTTAACAAACTTGCGATAATACCCTGTTAACCCGAGAAATCCTCGCAACTGCTTTATGGTTGTGGGAACTTTCCATTCCTTAATGGCTTTAATTTTGTTAGGGTCTACTTTAACACCCTCGTGAGATACAATATGACCTAGATATTCCACCTCTTGTACTCCAAAGAAACACTTGGATTTTTTTGCATATAATTGTTTCTCCTGCAATAGTTTGAGCACCCTGTCAACATGTTCAACATGATCCTTCCAAGACCTGTTGTAGATTAGTGTATCATCAAAAAATACTAGCACAAATTTTCTAAGGAAGGGTTTGAAAATGGAATTCATCAACCCTTGAAATGTAGAAGGTGCATTGGTAAGGCCAAAGGCATGACCAAAAATTCATAATGACCCTCATGAGTTCGAAATGTTGTTTTTGGAATATCTTTAGTCTTCATTCTAATTTGATGATATCCTGAACGAAGATCCAACTTGGTAAAATAAATTGCTCCATGTAATTCATCCAATAATTCATCAATCACGGGAATGGGAAATTTATCTTTAATGGTGAGCTTATTGAGCTCCCTATAATCCAGACACATGCACCATGATCCATCCTTCTTATTGTGCACCAAATTTTCTCTGTAAAGAGAAACAAAATGAAATGGAAGTTTTGAAGAAAGGCGTAGAGCGAAGATGGATGGTTTGAGAATAATATGGATGGTTTGAAGAGAAAGGTGTGGAAGCTATTATGGATGGCATAGAAGGCATAGGTGGCATAGAATCTAAGATGAATGAAATGGAAGAAAAAAGGAAAGACAACATGGAAAGCATGAAGAATGATCTAAAAGCAGACATGGAAGGTTTGACAAAGTTGATACAAGAAATGTTTCCTAATGGTGAAAAGATAGTAGAGGAAACTCATGATGAGAACAAAATAAATGTTAATCATGATTTCATAAACTATAATGTTGGAGGGAAGAACCACCATATTCCAAAAATGGATATGAGGAAGTTTGATGGAAAGGATCCTGTAACATGGATACTACAGATGGAGCAATATTTTGATCTCCATAACGTGCAAAACACACAAAAGGTACGCATTGCCACTTTACATTTAGAACAAAATACATTTGTATGGTATCGATGGCTTTGCTCCCGTAAAAAAATTGTCACTTGGTCAATTTTTACGGAGGAAATGATAGCACATTATGAGGATACAAAGAGCAACACCTTCTTTAGCAAATTGATAAATCTCAAACAAAAGGGTTTAGTGGGGCAGCACATTGAGGACTTCCAAAAATTGAATATAAGGGTAACTGATATTCCAGAGGAACACAGGATTGATCTCTTCATAGGCACTTTAAAGGGTAACATCCAACATGAAGTTCGCGTTCTGGAACCTGATTCATTGGAGAAGGCATTCAGGTTGGCAAGAAAAGTTGAATGTAAAATTATGGCGACAAGGAAGCCTACCACTCAATTCTATAAAGAAGGAAGTGTTGCTACGCCTAGATTTCCACAACCTACAAGGTTGATACCACAACAATTGGAAGAAAAAAGAGCAAAAGGGCTTTGCTACAGTTGTGATAGCAAATACACTAAAGGTCATAAGTGTGCTGAGAAGAAATTATTTTACATAGATTGTGAAGAGGAAGAAGAAAATGAACAAGAAGAGGATATACACCAGGAACCAACCCAAGAAGAGGAAGAAATGAGTCCGACCATATCGTGTAATGCATTGGCATGAATTACCACTCCTCAAACTCTCAAGATAGAAGGACATATCAAGAAGAAAAAGGTAATAGTGTTGATTCATTCAGGTAGTACCCATAATTTTATTCATTGTAAGGTAGCCAAGGAATTGAATTGTTTCCTATACCCAGCACCAGAATGTCAAGTGATGGTTGGAAATGGAGGAATTATAAATTACTCTAGAAAATTCCATAGTATTAAGCTAGCCATGGGGGAATATGTATTGAATAGTCCAATGCGTTCCATTCCAATGGGAGGTGTTGATGTTGTACTAGGAGTACAATGGTTACAATCTTTAGGGACAATAGCTTTTATTTTTCAAGAACTTTTCTTGAAATTTTTTTCGGAAGGAAAGGAAATCGAATTGCTGGGTATTACAGGGAATCCAGGAAAGATAATAAGCTCTAATTTCATGAAAAAGCTTCTGAATAAAGAACAAAGAGGCGTAATTGCACAATTATGCTCACTAGAAGTTCCAACATCAAAATCATCTATTTCTCCAGATCTCCAAAAGGTCTTGTATAATCATTCCAAGGTTTTTGAAACTCCCAAAGGACTCCCACCTATTCATGATCATGATCATGCTATTCACATGTTAGGTCCCTATATTACTAGTATAGTCCCTTATTGTTGCTAGTGTGGCCCCCTTATTGTTATTGTTATACCCCTATAACCCCTATATTGTTATTATTGTGCCCTTATATTATTATTGTTAGGTCGGCTAGGATTACATTGTGGCCCCATGGACTTATATATATAGAAAGGAGGTTTTGGTCATTAGAATCATCCAAGAATTGTTCATTTATGTAATGTATTAGAGGTTTCCCCTCGAAGTGGATGATTTCTAAGGCGTTGATCTCTCTTCTCTTCTATTTTTGGAGCTGGTTTCATAACATTTGGTATCATGATTTCATGTAATTCATGATTTTGACTGATGATGGTTGTGTTTTGATCTAACCATATGTGACATGTCTATACATGATGATCTGATCAAACAACTAGTTTGACTTGTTGTGACAGAAAGAGAACAAGATTGCAAGTGTACCTTATTGACAAGCTACCAATGAGGTAAGAATGGAATTTATTTGAATTTATTTTGAATCTAATGGAAGTTATGTGCTTGGTACATGAAAGCATGGAAATTCTCGGTTGGGTGATTGAAACTTGTTGTAAGAACTAGCAATGCCAGAAAAAGGAACTAAAATAGGCAACAATATTTTGGTAAAGCACTTCAGGAGTAGGGCCATTGCGAGACACTAGTACCCAATATTGTCCATTGATTTCCATGAGAATTATATGATCGGTATGATGGTTTTAAGGCAAGTATATGTGTTGGTTTTTATATATTCCGATGTGAGGAAGCCTTGCCAAGGGATGGATCACCCGGGATAGGGGATGCCAAAGAACTTGGAAGGTTAGTAACTGAACAAAAGGGGATTACCGAATTTCCCGAGGGAATATGTAGCAGAGAATGGAAGGTCAGGGATGGATTTTTTTTGGTCATTAGCATTACCATATTGAGTCATATGCACATTGGGAGTGTTCCTGGAACAATGAGTCAATAACTATTCATTGAGAGTACGGTAATGCAGGATTGTAGCACTTGACACAGGGTGCAAATTTTGACTTTGGCAGTGGATTCTTCACTTCCTAGGAAGAAAGTGAATGCAGGTACTACTTTGAGGGTGGAGGTGTGAGCCTTTGTGTTCCATTATTTCAGATGCAGGCACCATATCCTTTTATTGGCTGCTTGAGAAAATGTGTATATGTGTATACTATTGTAAATACCATAATGCGTTGTGCTATAAAGCTCCGGTACATGGTATGATTGTCATTATGATTTTTTATTTTCAGCAGGTTATTCATTTTAAATAATAAAACGAGCTATTTTATAAATCTCCATAGGAAGTAGATTTTATATTCAGCGGTTTGTTGTTTTGTAGGTGTCATTGAAAATTGAGGATGGTGTTCCCCCAAGGGGGAGGGTTCTATAATAGCCCTAGTGAAAATTCCATATAATAAGCTAAAATAATAACCACGGTTGATGGGATGCATATTCCATGTTGAATGTTGGGAAAAACATCCTAGCGAGTGTTCATTTCAGTTATTATGGCTAAATGAAATTGACAAAGGTAATGGAAAAGGAATTGGAAAGGCATGAGACATTAATTGGCATTTTATTTATGAAAATAATGGAAATTAGGAGAAAAGGAAGGAGAAAGGTTGCAGGTTGCATGTGAGGAGAAAAATGAAGGAAAATAATGGAAAATGAAGAAAATGGAGGCCTCATTAATAAAAATGCTTCTGAGGATCAATTGGTAGGCTTTCTTATCAGTGCATTTTTGGAGCTCTATCATTATTCTTTCTCTCCCTCACACTCTTGGATACTTAGAGTTTTCTTGGAGCACTCTTGGAGAGTGTGGATACTTGGTATTTTGGAGCTAGAAGGCAAAGAAAAAGAAAGAAAGCATAAGAAGACATCGGGATCAACAAATACAACAGGGTTTGATTGTAGGTACCAAGTTCCATGTATGATTTCCTGACTATTTCTAGCATGCATGATGTATGCATGTGGATTTTCCTTACATTTCCATTTCCTGGATGGCCATAGTGTTGTGGGTTTATTTACATTGATTGTTTTCTGGTTCGTTCTCAATATTCCTTTAGATGTGGGTTGAGTTATTAGTTCCTGGAAGCCTTGGTTAGACAAATGCTCTAGAGCCCGACAGACAGCTTTTGGGTTGAGTTACTAGTCCTGGAGCCTTGGTTGGACAAACACTCTGGAGCAATATGTGGGTTGAGTTACTAGCCCTAGAGCCTTGGTTGGGAAAATGCTCTTGAGCCTAGAAACAACTGGGGTTGAGTTACTAGTCCTAGAGCCTTTGCTGGAAAAAAAAAACTCTAGATCCATGGATTAGCTTGGATAGAGACCAATTCTTCATGGCTATGATGTCTGATTGTGAGGTGGAATCACTGGTTGAGGTGGTTTGGCCTCTAGAAGCCCTTGATTGATTGTGATTGATGTGTTTGATGAGATCCCACATTCAATCTTGGAATATGGCATGGGGGTGATTCGATGAAGTGAGACTTGGCTCAACCAATATTTAGTCGGGTGGAACTTGGAAGTCCCATCTCCAGTTGGTTTTTACATTCAATAATTAAGAGCTCATTCCTTTGGTATTTGGTAAGAAAATGTAATGGTTTCTATGTGGATTCTATTTTTCTTGTGTCCATTTTATTTTTGCAGTTATAGTGTTGGTTATAAGAATTTATTTGATTAGTGATGATGTATGGATCTCCCCATGATTTTAATTGTAAATGAATACATAAAGTATCTATGGTGAAATAAATTGTATTAGATTTAATGATGTAGGGGAGAAATTATTCTTAGTGATTCTCATATAAGTATGAGACTCCTATGCTTAAAATTTTTGTTTACACCTGTAGATTCAATGTCTGTGACGTGCTTGAAAAAATTCTTGTCATGGATAGGAGAGGTATAAATGAGCTATTATTGGCGTTATTTATTTTTCATCATTGTGCTATTTTTATTTATCATCCCTTAAGTTTTCATGAACTTCTCCATAGTGACCTGGGCTCTGGGACTGAAAAGGTGGCTCAAATCCCGAAGCCATAGGCACATAACTAAGTATTTGGGTCCCTATCCACATGAATGCAGTGTTATGCCTTGGGATATAGCCTCCTGGTCATAGACATGCAATTTTATTCCTACGGATATGGCTCAAAGATGCCAAAATGTCAACGTGACCCAATGGTAAGAGGCCTGAAAGGTTGGGTTAGCTCCTGGGGGTATCATTGATGATGTACAAGGTATGTATTTTACGTTTCCATTGGTTCCACTTACTTAAGGTAACCTATGATTTTTAATCCCATATAGTAGCCTCTCGTCACATGTTTACCATGGTTGGCCAGTTACATGGGTAGATGTGGGAAGAGGGTGTTACAGTAACAATATTTACATAAACAACTCAAGCTACGGGCGAGTTGTTATGCATGATGGTCTCAACCCTATGATGCATTAAATGAATATACATGAACATACATAATTTTCCAAAATGCAAGATGGTTGGAATATTTGAATAAGTTGTGTGGATTTAATGAGAGTATAGCCCTAAAATTTTCATAGAAACTAATAGAGGAGGTTTCAATTGTGAGGGGAGTTCAAGTAGTAGTAACAAAGGAGGAAATTTCTAGAGTGATAGCCTTACCTCGAAGAGGGACACCTTTGTTCATCAAGAATACCATAGTCCCAACAACAAGTTATACTTTTTTTCCATAAAGGGGAACATATTAAAAATAAAGGAATGGGAGTAGACATAAGAACCTCATTCACACACCCATTGGAGGATGTGGCATACAAAATTCAGAAGTACAATACTTGTGAAGGATGGTTTGTAGTAGATTTTAATGATCACTTTTAGTTGTTAGTCCATATTCGTGAGGGGAAATTGATTAACATGCCACATTTTATTTTGAAATCACTAGAACACACATAAATTGTTGTTCAACAAGTTGAGTATCCCAAGACTTATGTGAAAATACATGGATTAATCAATACCATTATTATTGATGCATTGGAGCGATAAGGAAGAGAATGGGCGGGGTTTTTGGATGCTATTAGAGGGCTAGTTTGAGAGGAAATAGAGGATGAGTATGAAGAACATATTGAAGATGATGATATGGAGGAAGCAAGGGAAAGAAGAAAAAATGACACTAAAAACTCCCTTGCAAACACACATGTCCATGACTCTTCTACTAATACATCCACTAAGGATTATCATAATTATAAAGGTCCCCTTCTAACACTTCGATTGACATAACTAGTGGGTAGTCAAAGAGTTTTGAACCAAGGGCTTGCTCTATCATAAAGGAACAACACTTGCACAAAACAATTATGAAAAGGTTGTTGAAAATGTCTGTAGGTGGCAAGTTTCCAAAAAATAGGGTTAGGGTTACTATCATAGCTTCACTTGATCAATAATTTAAAACACCAACAACCATAGAGAAATAGAAGAAGTAGCCCAACAAGGATAAATAAGAGGAATTCAAGAAAAAAAATGATAGTTCTCCTTCTGGTAGGTCTAAATTTGACTCCTTATTTCAGCAAGTTGATAGCTTAAGGAAAGAAAATGATGCATTAAGAAAAAAAATTGAAATTTTAAAAGAGAAATTCAATACGAATAAACTCTCAGGTTTAGAAACCCTAGATGAGGTTGTGAAAATAATGAATGAGTCTTTTTCGGCCCCTGAGACTGAGAATAGTGAAAAAATATTGTATAAAGTTTGTGAGGAAATTATTAATGAGGTTAAGTACACATGAGATGAGGTACAAAATCCAGAGTCTATCTTAGTAGGAGTTCCAAAAGAGTTTTAGGACGAGTGCATGTTGCATGCTTCTACACAAGAAGCTATTGATGACATTATTGATATAAAAGACCAATAGCTAAGGTAGAGTAGACTAACAAAAATCAATAGGCTGGTAGACAAGAACCTACTGACGGTGCTAATAATACATAAGAAACAATAGCTAAATCAATGTAGTGTGAGAAAAATAAAAATTGTATTACACTACATAATAACTAGTAGCTAAAGTAGAGCATCGAAAGGAAAATCAACAAGATGGTACATAAGAACCTACTAATGATTCTAATGATACAGAAGAACTAGTAGCTAAAGCGTAATAACCTGAAGAAAATAATAATGTTGGCATAAAAGAACCTGTTGATGATGTTATTAATACACGAAAACTAATAGCTAACTTAGTATAACTAGAGGATCAAGAGGAGATTGAAAACTATAAGGGTTTACAAAAATATGTCAAGGACATCGTTATAACAATAGAAGAGACAATGCAGCCTAAAATTAAAACGGATGATCATTTAGATACAATATTATTATTTTCATAGTTGAGCAAGTGGAGATAGTTGCAAATATCATTACAAAAAGTGGCAGTCCCATTGAGTGAGCACAGGAAAATTATCCACAATCTGAAGGGCTTTTGGGCTAAAGAATTGATGATTGGCAGATTGATATGGTACAAGGTAAATGAGGAAAGGGAAAAAGAAAGGAGACAACTGATATAACTGCAAGAAAAAGTTCAACTTTTATAGGAGGATAGGAAACAATGTAAACTTTGAAATGAGAACGGAAACGAGTACCCACTCTTTTTAGGTAGAAAAAAATAATCTGATTTTGAAAAGTGTTGATTTAGAATACTCTTAATTTTTTTAGCATGTTTTTTACACATTAAATTTTCTTATGTAAAAAGTATAAACATTATTTTTAAAATGTTAGTGATTTTTATGTTGATTTTGAAAAGTGTTGATGCCAACATCTTCCGTTTTTTTTAGAAGACTTGTTTTTACTTTAAATTTTCTAATTATTAAACACTAATAATTATTTTCTAAATATAAAACTTATTGAAGTACTCGTCTTATTCCTCTTCACTTACATATTTTTTTTAAGTGTTTTTCAGGTAATTGTTTTTTCATTTCTTTTTTTTTGTAGTGAGATATTTTATTATGGTTTTCAAGCTTCTATGGTTATCGTTTTGTAGCATTAAAAAAAAAACTAAAATTTTAAAGTTTCGATCTTGTATCTAATTATATATTGTTAAATAATATTTCATTTCCCATGAAATACTTGTTACTAAAAAAATATAATTTTTAACAATTTACATCAAAATACACATTTTGAGTCTTGCTAAAAATGACATGTCAAATAAACCATTTTTATAGCGAAAAATTAACCAAAAAAAGTATAAAAATTAGCATTTTTTATGAATTTTATGTCAAATATTAATAATAATAACATTTTTTTCCAAAACCTAAATGATTCACATAAAGAATGAAGTGAAAATCACATTATACATTTTTTTTCTTTTTATGTACTTTTTCTTATCTTAAAGCTCGAAGTGAAAATCACATAATTTTATTATAAGAAAAAAGAAAAAACAAACAAACAAAACAAAAGAATTAAAATATTTAAAATGTAAAATTTTTTTTTTTTTTTAAAAAGAGTAACACTTGGGTTTCTCGAGGGTGACCGTTGTGGGTCGACGGAGTTGACCAAGCTCTGTCGGCCCACGACGACCACCCCTCGGGCCACTTGGCAAGGCTGGCCGGAGTCAATTCTGAGAGCTAGCTCTGGCCAGCCTTTCCAGGTGGCCTAACAGGCAGCTCCGATGGGCTAACAGAGCTTGGCTGGCTCCGTCGGCCCATGGTGATCGCCCCTCGAGGTACCCGATGGGGAAAATCTGATTCTGAGAGTCCTATTTGCACTATCGGGAGGCCTGAGGGGTGTATGACAGAGCTTGGCTGGCTCTGTCAGCCAACGGTAGTGGGCCCTCGAGCCACCCAGTGGGGCAAATCTGATTATGAGAATCAGACTCAGAATCAACCTTGCCCTGCCAGGTGGCCCGAGGGGCACCCAACGGAGCTTTTCTGGCTTCGCCCACCCATGACAGCTCCCTGATGGGGAAAATCCAATTCTGAGAATCATATTTACCTCGATGAGAGGACAACAAAGCTTGGTCGGCTCTGTCGGGTCATCTAAGGGGCCGTTGCCCCTTAGTCCACCTGGTAGGGCAAACATGATTCTCGTAATCAGATTTTCCCTGTCGGGTGGCCCGAGGGGCGAGCACCATAGGCGGGTGGAGCTGGCCAAGATCTGCCGAACCACGATGACGACCGCTCAGGCTACTCAGCGTGGCTGACAGCTGATTCTAAGAATCAACTGCCCCCCCAGCTGATTCTGAGAATCGAATTTCAGCCCCTCGGGCCCCTCGGTGGGTTCAACTGGATTCCGAGAATCGAGTTGGAATAGGGTTGAGCACAAATTATTTTATTTTTTAGGGCACAAATTATTTTATTTTCTGATATAATTGTTATTAATTTTTTTAAACTTTTAATTTGTTTTTAAGTTTTGTTTTTAATGTTTTATTAAGTTATTTTAACTTTTTTGTTAATTTTAATTATATTTGTGTTCATTTTTTTATTTTTCTATGGTTTTTTTAGTTATTTTAAATGTGATTATTTTTTTAATTTGTTTTAATTTTTTTTTTAACGTTTTTTTTAGATATTTTAATTTTTTTAATTTTATTTTTTTCAATGTTTTTTATTCTTTTCTCAATATATGTTTTTTAATTTTGTTGTGAGAATAAGCTTCGGCCTGCCCCATCGGGTGGCCATCGTGGGTCTGCAGAGCTAGCCAAGCTCTGTCAGCCACTGCTCAGGCCACCCAGCGGGGTTGAGAGCCGATTCTCAAAATAGGTTGCCCCCGGAGCCGATTTCGAGAATCGGGTTGAGCACATCCAAATGCTTGAGGGCCACAAATTTTTTTATTTTTTTTTATTTTAATTATATTTGTGTTCATTTTTTTTTTATGTTTTTTTAGTTATTTTAATTGTGATTATTTTTTTAATTTGTTTTAGGTTTTTTTTTAACGTTTTTAAAAGATATTTTAATTTTATTTTTTTCAGTGTTTTTTTTTTTCTCATTTATTTAATGTGTTTTTTTATAATTCTTCTTTATTTTTAGTTGTCTAATATTTTTATTTTTATTTTGAATTTGAATATTTTTACTATGTTTATTTTTTAATTTTTTAGGTGTTTTTTAAATGTAATATTTATTTTGCTTTTTTTTTTTTAAATTGTCTAATAAAGTATTTTTTTTCTTTGGCTAATTTTGTTTCTTTAATTACATTTTTTTATTTTTTATTTATTGATTTATTGATTTCTTTATATTTTTATATTTTATATTTTATATTTTATCTTAATCTTTGAAGGTTAATTTCTTTTTTTTTTTCTATTTCTATTTTTATGTTTGGATTTTTTTGGGACTTTTTTATATAATTTTATATATTTGATTTCTTTGTTGTCATTTTTTTAAATTTTATAGTTTTTTTCTAATATATATTTTTATTTACTTTTTTTTTTTTAACTTTTTGTTCATTGTTTTAACTCTTGTTTTTATTTTTAAATTTTTGTTTTCATTTTTCTTCTGAAATTTTATGTTTTTTTTTGGAGTGATGATAGTTTATCTTTTATATGGTATTTCAAAATGTTGAAATTTTTCCTTAAAAAAAATGTTATTCCAACATCTTCACTTTTCGTTTTGAGGGTGTTTTTGGCACATATAAATTGGTTTTCACTGTCATTTTTTAAACATGTTGAAAATTTACTTCTGAAAAAAAAATGTTATTCCATCATCATCACTTTTCATTTACGAGTTGTTTTTTCATGTTTTTTTGGGTTTTTGGATTAGAGTTCTCATTTTGAGTTTATAGTTCATGTTTCATAGTTTATGTTGTTAGGAGAAGAAGTACAACCTTATATGTAATATAATGAGTTTTATAAAACCCTCTCCTTCATACCCCTTATTTCTTCTTGAGAAAATTTTTATTTTTCGAATTATAATTGTTCAATAAGGGAGCCATTATGAGATAACCACCACTACATACTTTCTGAAATATTCAAAAATAATAGCTTTGTGGAAAAGCATTTGTTGTCTGAGATTTATTTGCATGAGTGTTTTTTATAAAGAATAGAGTTGTAATCCCTCACCATATGTGGGAGATATCTAGTTCAGGGCATTCACCTCATTTAGTCCATAAAGCTATAATAACACACCAAGAAATTAGAATGTTGTGGATTCATGAAGAACTAGGCTTTGTTGCAAGAGTGGTGAGAATGCATAGTATCTTTCTGTGATCTCCCAACTGAAATAATAAGGTAATAGAAGCCTGTCGAAATGTTTTTTACCTCTATTTTAATAGCATTTAGAAATTAAGAAAAGGGGAATTATATAGTAGTAAGTTGAGATGAGAAGTGCATGAAAAAATTAGAAGAATGGAGATCCATATTATTTTAAACCTTTATGCTTGCTCTTTCAACGATCCTTCTATATTTTAATTATATTAGATGGTGTGAGCCCAATTGGCTTGTGTTGAAATTTTTGTTTCCATTAGTTTGGCTTTAAGCATTGAAGTATCAACACTACTTTCAATTGAAACCGAAAGAGGAAAATAATTGGTGGTTGGAATTGATTTATTTTGAAGGATATAGGGCTATTATAGAGGATTTCATGTTCTATGCACAACATTCTTTCAAAGTTGATTAAGGGGTGTTTATGAGGAGATGTAGTTGCTTCAAATGGGGCAGATGTTGGGTCTTGGAATTAACATATTTTCCACCATTGTTTCCTCACATTTTTATGCATGTTCACCCTTAAAATCATTGTTTAAATGGAAGAAAGAGATGGCACCCAAAGGAGGCTTCTCATTTAATTTTTCCCCTAATTAAATTGGAAGAGAAATTGTAATTTCATCTGAATGTGACAACTTGTATTAGTTAACTAGGTCATAAAGATTGAGTTACTTGGGAGATTCAAGCTAAGGGTCTAAGAGGAGGCATGTAGAGTTCTCCCATGATTTTAGGGGGTTCAGTTAAATTTATTTGTGAGTTGTAATTAGTTAAATCAATAAATTGAGTTAAAAATAGTTTAACTAGTTCTAACTGAGAGATAAGCTAGTGAGAGGTCAAGCGAATTAAATATGATTTAATTGACAAGTAGTGATCAATTAGTTAATTGGTAATTCACTTTAAATAGTTGTTTCCTATCCGTTCTAAGGAAGGTCCAGTTGATACTTAGGTTAAATGGATGATAACTATCAGTTGTATAATTAGAAAATTGTACAGGTCAGTTATAGAGTCATCAGGATGTCTTAAAGGAATTGCGCAATCAATTCTTGAGATTTCATATTTAATAGGGAGACAATTCATACAAGAATGCGTGAGAAAGGCTTGTCAGAAAAATGTTGAGAATTGGTTAAGTATTTGACTGATTTTTCCTAGATCAGAGTGAGACAGTTAGCAGAGTGTGGGAGTTTCTCAGAGAGAGAAAATCATTGTGTTGTTTCATGTTCTTGACTTTATACAATATAAATATAGCGGGGTTTTGAGCAATTTATTTCCCTAGATACATCTTGTGTTGTGTGACTGATTGTTTCTTTTCTTACTTGTTATGTGATTATGCGATATGTTTTTTTTGCACAAATTGTAGAAGGATTAAGTATTTTGTTTTAGTACATTACAATATTATATTGAATCCCATTGATATATTTTCTACATGGTATTAGAGCGTTATGAATCACAATAGAAGAGAAGAACAAAGTTGTTTTTGAATAGGTACATCGAATTTGCCTATTTGTTCTTCAAGATCCAACAACACATCAAGATGTATTTCAATGACTTGAGACTCAAATATGATCTTAAGGGCTATTGTAATTACATAGCATGGAAGGACATGATGGAGGCAGTGCTCGAGGATAACAAACTAAACACTAGTAAAAAATACTAATTAGTTACTAAAAAAATGACTAAAATTTTCATATAAACGACTATTTTTCGGTCGGTGACCAATAGTAGCTAATTTATAGTATCTTATAACGCGACCAAATTTTAGTCGTTTTTAGCTTAGCCATTAATTGTTTGTCTCAATTTTATTGTCTAGTAGTATATTTCATCATTTATTTGGTCACTAATTGTCACAATTAATGACCAAATATACAACACAATATTACTAGATGACCACTCACGAAAACCAATTAATGACCGAAGAAATATGACCAAAATGTTGGTCGTGTTATAAGATACTGTAAATCAGCTACTAATAGTAATATATATGCAAATTTTAGTCATTGTTTGAAACCAATTAATGAAAAAATAAATATGACTAAATTTTAGTCGTGTTATAAGATACTATAAGCTAGCTACTAATAGTCGTATGTATGTAAAATTTATTGACTATTTGCAATCACAAATTTATCATTTGCAGTAGTCATTTATCTTTTTTTGGTAGTTTCATATTCATTATATAAATGACTACTTTATTATTTTATGTTCATTTCATTTACTTTCATTAACAATCATAATAGGATACTAATTTAGTTGTATATTCATTTTATTTGTGTTCATCATTAATAAACATAAAAAACTACTAGTTTAGTAATTTTAGATTGATTTTTTTTTCATTATTAATCAACATAAATTAATTAGTATGATTTTTCAACTAAATTAAAAAAATAATTTCATACAACGTATATGTTCATCTAATATGAAAATGCAAAGTTATGTTAATTACAATATTAAGTAATATCAAGTGCAACTATAAATAATTTCAACCATATAAATTATATTATATAAAACATCAAGTATTACAATATGATTTTCCAACTTAATATTAGTTGGAGTACAATTTACAGATGAAATATTGTTTCATCACTTCAAAACATTATCATTCTATTTCCAAGACATTGCTGGTGAATTCACCAACTCTAAAATCTTGGCCATGAGTCTCTATGTGTGTGTCTTATGCAGGATATTGGCTCTATAGGTACCACTAGACAGGTTTTATTCTCTCTCGCTCTTTAATTTTCATTTTTTCACTCTATTGTTATTCTTCTCTTCTTTCTTCAGTTCCTGCTTCTTACCATCAATACTGGCTTCCTTTTCTGGAAAAAAAAAAAAAGATACAATGTAGAGAATAAGACATGAAAGTTGATGAACACTGGAATATAAACTAAGGTAGACTATAAACGATTTATATGATATATACCTCAACATAAGCAATTTTTAATGTTACTTTTCCCCATAAAAGAAAGAAACTCAAAGAAGTTTTCTTCAGTTGGGAAATAGTGGCCACTATCTAGCCAAATGACCTGTATAAACAAAGGAAATAAAACATCACCATAGAATAAAGTTTGTACCTACTATATTCTCGGTGTAAAACATTTGTTGATGAAATGTTATCTTCAGCTAATGTAATAAATGCAAACAGAAGCACACATTTCTATCCCAATATTTTGAATTATCATGCTTATGGTACATTGCAATTTTGATTTTATCCAACATAATCAAACACAACAGAGCTATCAATTTCTACTAAGAATGTCTCGTGTTCTAATTTTGTAGTTGTATCATTTCCCCTAGTTATATTTAAGAAGTAGTGACACTTCAACAATAAAACTGGTTAGTGGAAATCTAATGGGTGGAGCAAAGTATTGTTGACACAAGGTTACAACAAGAAGCTAAAAAAGAATAAGACAAGACTTTGTAAATTCTATACTAACCGGAAATATAGCTTCAATATAAAAATCTTCAATCGTCATTGTACTATTCCCAGGGAAACAGAATCCAATTCCCAAAAGCAAACAAATTATATCTAGAGAAAAAGTAAACATGTTGGCTCCACATTAAAAGGTAAAGTAACTAGGGACTAGCTATATCAGAAACTTTTTAGAGTTTATGGGTAGCTACTAACACCATTAACAAGAATTTTAAAATATATCTGCCACGTATGACCTCAAATGTGGCAAAAAAATTGAT